>JAMKCH010049965.1:0-28433 GCA_023653785.1 Ophioderma brevispina
GCCCTCATCGCCAAAGCCCCGGGGCCTCCTCTCTCTCGCAGTCGCGCGTTACACAAATAGCCTACAACATTGGGGCTATGCACTACTGAGCTGCGCACCTCGTTTCGATCCTTGAACTAAACTCCAAGGATAGGATCCTTGAAAACACACTTCGCGTACTCCAGTTGGGTGTCCGCTCTTTCAGCTTTTCAGGCATACCTTTGCGATTCTTGTACTGTGCCGACCATATCCCCATATTTATTTGCAATCAATTTTAATCCAAAATGACTGGTATAGAACTGGTCCCGTGAAATACACTATCTCGGTCTTGCATGTTCGCGTGCAGTTTTAGTACAACACTACAAAGCCTTGCCCCAAATCTCGATTCTGCGGTAGAAAACCGCCAGTGTAAATGTCGTACTTGATGGCCAGAACACGCGCCGCATCGCATAGCGCAAACGCTTTGATACCATATCGATGATGTTTCGACTTTATGTATTGTCGAAACCCAATTCTGTCCCGAAAGGGCATCATGCTCTCTAACGATTGGAGAGCATTTCCTGGGCAAGGTGTGACCGCTAATGAACCAATTCGAGACACCATATCGATCATGGTCGAATGTTGTACATCGGTAAGCGTAGTTCGGCAATCCTGTCTATACACGCACTTTGAAACCTTCATTATTCAGCAAAAATGTAGACACCGATCCCATCTCATATCGAAACCTGCGACATACTTGTCCGTAATTTGGTGTAAATGAAAGCCAACTGAGACGGGCTAAAACTCTCCTTGACCTCGGCTTTGGGAACGAGGGCCAATGCCATTATTATCGCAAGACGAAGCGCCGGGTCCATCGGGTGCAGTTTCATTACATATATCAAAAGCACACAATTTACGAATGGGGGCGTTCGTGTGGGGGGGCCAAACACGTGGTAAAGTTAGCCTGCGCAATTGTTGGCAGCTATAACGATTAGTCGTCGAAAGACACGTACCCTGGGTATCGGGCTAATTACCAATCACATGAACCGAAAACATCGGAGCGGGACACCAAAGCATCGCGTGGGCTCTAAAGCGGTGGGTTATCACAAACACATAACGTGTTCTATTGTTGTGCCTCATGTCAGTGCGTCAGCGCTGGCCGTGTGTATCATAAACGATTGCTCGCGCTGCGTATCATCAGTCAAATGCGAACCTGGCAATGACCCAAAAATGCCTCCGTGCGCACGCGCAATCCCCACGCTTGATACGCGCAGCATCCTCAACAGCTTGTCCTTGCAAGCCGAGAACTACCTGATCATTTCCAGCTCTGCGTTATCATTCACATCGTAGACTAAAAACGGGTTGTCGTCTTCGTCCGCAAGGTCGTCGTGAGTCATGATCCATCATGTCATCATTTCACTTTCGACCAGAATATCATCTTCTGGCTCAGATCTGACGATCCATTACACGATTCCGACGAATCATCATTTTCCGCTTCAATCATACTCTGCTCTCTCATCTCTCTTGCTTCGTCTACATTCATTTTTGTACGGAAACTCCGGTGGATTTTCACAGCCAATCTCCCCGAAAATACAATTCAATTACAAGGCGTGAGTTTTTCACATGGCGACCAGGCAGCGGAAGTGAGTATAGCTAAACTGGGTTCTGAATCCGATACCTTAGACCTGATCCAAGTCTTGGATTTTGCACCGGAGTGGTTTACTAGTACTATGGATTTTCACGTGGTTTTCAGTTCTCTTGCAGATTTTGTAAAGGTTAGCACTAGATTCTGAAGGTAACCAAATTAATATAATATCTTGTCCTCCCCCTCCTTTTTTACGGTACGGAGGGGCAGAACTGCTTCGTTATTAGGGTGGTATAGGGTGGGTTAAAACGATCTATTCAAGGTTTGAAATGAATCTGATAACAAGGCTAACTGGTTCCTTTGAATTTCAAGGTCAGGGTGCAGCTTTATTGAGTTATTAGCGTAATATTCAATCTGGGCTACTTCTGACCCAAAGTCCCCGGGAAGTGATAAAGAAAAATACAGGAGCTAGCAAACACTCAGGTTATAAAGCCCAGGTGGTAATTTTAGCATATCAGGAAACAATGTGGCAGTAATTACACAAACAAAATCCCATTTTACAACTTGACCTATTCTATAGAGCCATCAGAGTAGGGCCTCAATGCATTGAGGATGGTTTGTTTGCTATAATTTGAGGTTTCACACCACTAAATGCTGGTCCCATTCGTTCCTGTACAAATGCCAGAGATGAAATGTCATTTTCTCCTCAATGGAACATCTCAGACCTTAAAGCTAACATTCTTCTTGAAGGTCATCATATCTCCTACCCAATCAATCATGAAATTAGGGTAGTTATCCCCAAAATTTTCGAGCTACTGGACCGTGAAGACTAGCATGCACCGTGGACCCTGGAGGTCAGAGCACTTTTTCAGTCAGGTGTTCCCTGTAAGAATACGGTTAAAATTGGTTTGTCGGATCAAAATAACATATCAATGACAACCCTTTTTTGATATTCCTACAGATTTTATACTTAATATTGATAGCAACCATGATTTGCAACCCAGGTCTCGCAATTTCTCTCAGTTTTTAGGGTATACTTAGGCGAGGGTGACCAAAAAAAAACCCGCCTCATTTGCAGTGGGGGCTGGACTTACCTGTTTCTCAAGTTATTTACTGGTGTGAATCCTTGAGGAATGTGATGGGTAAAGTGAACTTTTATTTTTAATGTTTTTTAAACATTAAAATATCTGCTACAACTAAAGTGCACATTAAATGGTATCTGGTGACTAATATGCTCTTGAAATATTATTTTTATTTGGTATCTGATATTTGCTACCAAGTTCTAGCCCCTCTCTGGGTATAAGCCCACCCCTATTTTGAAGTAAAATCTTCCTCTTTGGGGGGGTGGGCTTATACCCGAGTGCTTACGATAAATGGGCATGGATTTGTTATTCCCTTCCAACAAGAAAAAGTGTGGTTTAGGCTACCCTCTGTATTCGCTTCTGACTTAGAAATTTCATGAAAGGTGGCTGTGGATTCCTACCCTCGCCTATCTGTGTGGTTTGTGCTTAGCACTGAAGTAAATTTGTTTTAATTACCACAACAATTTATGCAAGACCAATCTACAGGATGGCATAAAGCGTGAATGTCTTATTTAACTCAGTTCTGTTTTGCCTTATCCTTCAGATGTCTTGAGATAAATGATAATATATGGATGCCTTGAAATCTCTCGTTGAACCTTTAATATCTAGAAATTGTGTTTGAGGTGAATTTATGGATACAACTTTTAGTTAGATATTTCATAACTACTGATGTCATATGAAGATATTTAGAGTGCTATTCATTCAACCGGGGCCAGTTTTGTAATTTTTTTAAATAATTTTCTGCCATGTTCCTCTTAATTTTTTGGGCAATCTGTTATTCTACCGAACCTTGGAATTAACTCTGCAAATAGATTTTGAAGTTGACAAAAATGGATCAGACATCACTTTGTCCAAATCATATTTTGTAATAAAGTTAAACTACATACAAGAATAGTGCATTGGAACTTTTCCAATTTCTAGATTCAATATCATGGACCTAGATGATAATAATCTTGCTCTAAATGTGAGGAGATTGAAATTGGATCCGACTCGCAATCATGCCAATTGGATTTTTTACATATCGCTAAGATATCATTGAGATTTGTTTCCATGGTGGCCTACCGGATTGATTCATCTTAAGGGTTCACGACCAATTGGGAACATCTTGCTTGATGAGTTTGTCAATTTTCTCAAAGCTTCATGTTGTTCTTTAAAAGTTAATATTTTTGTGTGCAATATTTTTACATCAACAAAAAGTGCCACAAATTAATTTCTTTGTATAGATCATACATTAAATTATGAAACATTCAATAGAAATGTTAAATAGAAAAAATTGCTTCCAATGGAGGTTTTTGTATGGGTACTGATGTGAATCGTTACAGGTGAAACATGGCTAAATTGACAGTACTGATCACAGACTTGCATTTTAAAAATGTTTCATCTCTAACAATTCACATGACTACCAGTACAAAAACCTCAATTGAAAGCAGTGCATTGTGGGAAGCTATTGATATCTTCTCTTATTTCTTGCTATGAAAAAAGGTGTTCTTATGTGATGTGAAACCTTAAAAATTGCATCGAGTTTGACATGTAAGATTGATTTTAGTCTTGAGGCTTTTCTCGCTGCATGTGGGGTTATACTGTCAGCTTTCCCTATCAGACATCAATTTTGTGTGCCTCCAATTTAATAAGTGCCTGATAGTTCTAAAACTTGTGCATAATTTTGTTCCTTTTTCCTTATTTTCCCACTTATGAAGTATCAACATCAATATATATTTCTATTCACCTGACGGCTTGAGCTAGGAGAGGGTTTTTGCCTCAGCAGATCCTGTTGTTAGCATCGTTGTTGGTGTTATAGATGGGACAGAATAAGCCAACCAATTGTACATCTGACGTAATTTGACAATGCGAAACAAATGTTGACCATGAACAAATAATGTGTGAACAGTCAAAGCTTATTAAAAACAGTTTACTTACGTGAATTATTGTGTCTGTGAGTCAAAAACCTGACTCAAATAGAGCATTTTTTTGACATTTAATCATATTTTGTTCGAACGTACCCTACCCATACTACACATTTAAATCATCACAGTCCACACCACGTTGATTGACAAACCTTTGCATTCGGGCAATTGGTCGTGTCTAATTCTGTCCCTTACTATAGCCATGACATCTTTCTCCACAAACAAGTTGCTGTGCTGTCCACATTAAAAGACCATGTGAGGGATACTCTTTAATGGAATTGTTTGCACGAAATAATCAAAATCAGTATGAACATATATAGTTGAGTGGGGATTATAGGCTTTATTCCGTAGAAGCTTGAATGACTTCATCCAGGAATATGTCAAGGATCCACCAATATGAGATAAAGGTCTTTAGGTCAAAGGTCATGTGTTTCAAGAAAAAAAATATGTCATCTAATTATTTGTCAATGTTAATGTCTGTGTCACCTAACCCATGTGCAGACTAAGTTTCTTATGCAAGAAATTTGTAAATTTGTTACTTCTGTCCATAAATGGACAGGAATTGCATCCCATTGGCCTGTTGGACATTGTAATACAAATATTTGCTCATAACTTCAAAATACACCTGTCAGAATAAACTTTTTCTAATATCTACTAAACCAAAAGGTAAAGAGAAGATGATAACATTATGAGTTGCACCTTTAAAACTAAAACAGAACCTGGGAAAACCATTGACATAAGCTTGAAGTGTGCATGTACCTGTGATATATTTTGTCTTGAATTTTTAACAAGTTTTGAGTCCCAAAAACTAGTTTTAAAAACAATTTTTTTACTTCTTTAGCTCCACACTTGAAGTATAGCTTGTACATACCTACAAATGTGGTGTGTTCTCATTCCATATAAGCCGAAACCTTTTTCCACCCTTGTTCAGTTATACCCATGTTGACGTAATACCAGCCAAGCATATTTTTATGCAATCGACAAAAACTCTAAGTACCCGTCTACTTCATACACCTACATACATGCTTAGTCTGTGCCCCTAAGGAAGAGGAGAGAGTGATACATATTGTACACCTCATGAGGGAGAATCGGATTACTTACATGCAAAATGTCTTGCATTTTCCCTATATTGCTTGCCATGTAGCATGTGTGGAGTTTTTCGGGCAGACTCTATGAATTCATGTTGCCAGCTAGGTTCATTTTTGAGAGGGTAAATGCAGGGTTCCTGATAACTTAATAGGATTATTTTGTCATATTTTGATGTTCAGACCTAAGTTTGGTAGTTAAATATTTTCTAAAAGAAGGGTTTCCCATTAATGATAAACCTATGCTCCACATTCATTGAACATTGTTAAAGGTGCGTGTTCCAATCGTCTTTGGGACCCCCCCCCATTTCATTCCCAAGATATAAACAAAAAACCACAGTTTTAGTGGTTAACCATCAATATTAGCACAGTATTGAATAGGGCTATGCAACATGCATTATTGCGTCTACCATCAAAACCACAAGTCTGTTTCCCACGGTACTTGTTGGGGTGTATGTGCAAGTGCCAGGATCTCATATCAAGTAGAGAACACAGTACACATAAATCGGAACAAGCACCTTTAAGTGACAGTATCGCAAACAAGAAGCTCTGTTACATTATAAGAATCTTTAACAAGACTATTCACTGCTTTCACTACATCTCTCAGCTGCAGTGAATAGTCCTGGACAAATGCATTGATGCTTGCAGTGGTGAATAGGGCAGGATTGCTACCTCAACAATGCTCAGGGAACATGAGTATAATAAAAATCTTAAAGTCTATTCACTGCTTTCACTGCATCTCTCAGTTGCAGTGAAAGCAGTGAATAGTCTTGGACAAATTCTCTGATGCATGCAGTAGTGAATAGGGCAGTATTGTTACCTCAACAATCCTTATTACACTGCAAAACCCATATGTACAGTGTCTACCAGTGCTAGTTTTGAGAGCACAAATGATGACATCACAGAAGCTGAAGAATACAAGAAACTTTATGGCCATCCTTTTGGCCATGCCTTTCAATCAACCCCCCCCCCCAGTGGAATTAAAAATGCTGTGGTGAAAGTGGTGAAAGGCTTCACTACCAGTGAGCAAAGTGAGCCCTATAAAAAGTCAATAGGTTCTGTATCTGCCCATGTACACAGACAGACAGTATACGTGTTGTGCCTTATTTGCTAAAATTAGACTCACAGTCTTGACAAATAACAAATTCATAATGTATGGATCCCACAAGTATTTACCAGCAATATGATTACAGACAAAAACAGACATGTATACAGACACAGACAGCAAGACAGAAAATGAAGGTTCTTCAAACTATTTTTGAATTTAAAAATCTGACCATAAACCTGCATCTAGAGGATTAAAGAAAAATTGTTTTGAATACAAATTTTATGGATAGCCAGTACATAGCAAATGACCCATAAAATATTTGTCAAAGGCATTTTTTATGAATTTGAGTAAACATTGCTAGCGCATAAATTATAACAATACTTTCTTTGGACAACAATGTAATAAATTATTTAAAATTAATAAACGTCCATTTTTTAAAAATATCTTTTACTCATGTTTCAGTTTCACGCTCTGTATATTGTACCATTAACCTCTTAATAGAGCCGACTGGAACATAAATGCAACAGCCTGTGACCACAGCTGTTTCCATTCTAATTCAGAAATGAGAATGTTGTCAAAAAGTTGCGGCTTTAAAGTCACATTCATATTTAGCTGCTTTGTATTATACAAAGTTTGGTAGAATGGCCTTTCCCCCCTCAATTTAACCGCTCATCTAGCCGGTGAGGCCATTTTGGTGTAAAACAAAACTCCCCAAGGGTTGGAGGTGTTTGGGGCCGGGGTAGCGGCGGCTCCTGGTGGGTAGGTTTTCCTTACTGGAGACGGGACCAATCACTATAAATTGGTGGGGGACCACAGGATAGCTTAGAGTTTTATTCCTTACATGTATCAAAATAACACCAACATACCATAATTATGCCACTATTATGGCATAGGTGAATGTATGAAATACCTCTTAAAATGAAAGAGTGAAAATCACTCTGAATTTCGAGTTATTTTAAATTACCTCTCCTCGATTGGGCTTTTAGCTCTAAAATCGAGAAACTGCAACCCGACACCTTCACTCGCGTAACAGAGCTCACTCTCTACCCGAGTGGCTCAAAATTCACTTCTTCTTCGTATTGAAGCCCACTCTGAACTCTTATCGACCGGATTTTAGCTCAAAAGAGTGAGAAATGCTCACTCTTTTTTCGGAGTGAACTAATAGCCAATCAAAACCGCAAATCGTGTATTATTTTCGAACACCTGGCGGACGCGTTAAGTGAGACCGGCAGCAAACGGTTGAACTAGTTGAAATTAGTGAATAAATCATAAATACTTCATCGGGTGAGTATCTTGTATGTGTCGGTCCACAGTTCATAGCATACAGACCAAGTGTGGGACCGATTAAATGTTATTTACGTATTATCTCTCGCACATACGGTATCTGCGCCAGGCCCCGGCCAGGCTAGGCTTACACATGTCCGAAACGCACAATCGCTGGTCACGGGTTCATTCATACCGGGGGGTGATCAGGGTGGGACACGTCCAGCTGCCACAATACGCATGCATTTCGTGCGGGGACTGTGTGCGTGTGCCAATTATGCGCCACAATATTCTTCAGTCTCGATGCTATGAATTTGACCTCCACATCCAATATACTCACCAACAAACAAAATTCGTAAAGGAATCACAACTCTTAAGAGTGACTAGTTCACTTTAAAAAGGAGTTATCAGTCACTCTTTCCTTAAGTTATTTTGTTCACTCTTTATTTTTGAGTGATCTCACTCTAAAAGGATGCGTCACTCAGCTGGCTCCTTTTTGGAGTGAGATTTACATTCTTTAGAGTGTTTTTCACTCTTTCGTTTAAGAGAGTACTTTACATAGGGTTGAAAATTGATATTTCAAATTTTACTAACTCAAAAACATTATACACGGCGATTTGAAAACAAAAAATGTAAAAAAAGTTAATTTCTAACTTAAAACAGAACCACAACCCCACGCGCTGACTCTGCAACCCACTACACTTAAGAGAATGGACCCGGTACAGCGCGGACACGGCTTTGCTGTCGGCCCCTCCGGGCTCTTAGGTTGCCCTCTCCCTTTTTTCCCCTCGCTATGTTTGTAACCTCGAATTTGGTTACCCCACTTTTGCGGCAGTCCGCGTTGTGTACCTGATCAAATGGTTCCATCCAGCTGACGCTGGAGCTTGACCAACGAAAGGCTGAATCTGAGGTTCTATTCCAACTGAACCTAAGAACCGCAGAGAGGACTTAAAGGCGGCAGTATTCATACAGAGTTTCAACTTGAGGCTTGGCCACTCTCAAAAATACCTTAACTGACGAAGGACCTAAGAGCGAGCAAGTGCGTGAGGTACAAAGAGGACTATATTTTACCAAAAATTGAAAAAAAAAAATGGCAAATTGTTTTCTTTTTTTTTAAGCAAAATTTAAAGTGCAGAAACTCACAACTTGGGAATGTTAAAAAAACTTCAATTTGAACCAAGTCAAAAGTTTTACTTTGTAAAACAAAAAAAATGGTTATCGCCAGTTTTGTTTCTGAAATTTGTGTTGGTTCCAACCAGGGTGCCAGTGTTTCCGAAATGAAGGAATTCTTCCCTTTGTTAAGTAAAATTTCGGCACTTTTATCTATTTTCAGCCCGTTGTGGATCATTCCACCACGTTTTTCGAATAGCCACTGGCATCCCTGTAAAACAAAGAAATTTTGGCATATGTTAATATTATGATTCTCTCACTTTAATTGCTAATATTGGGTATTTGGTCTTGTACACACATCTTCTCGGTCAAATTCAACCATCTGATGTATATATACACAATATGGCCACATCATTTTCTAAGATAAGTCTTGAATTCAGAATACCAATAACCTCTTTGATAATATACACAGTGACAGTGGCGTGCATAACAAACTGTTGAAACTGGATGAGTTTACCGACTCATTCTGATCATTTTGGCCATGTAGCCTGCACCTACGTGATTCGGCCATACATCTCTGGACCGCGTTAGCGAGTAAGATGCATATGGTAATGGTGGCAAGTGCTTAAAGTAGTGAAATCTGTTTGTCACGCTCTTGTTTTACTGTACTGAAACTTCCCTCTAGTCATGAACACAGAGTACTGACAATTTATGCAAATGTGAATATGATTAGATTTTGGGGTGCACGTGTTGATGTTTTTTGAGTTCTGTATTGCCGCAGGTTTTTTGTGGCAAATGTCGGAATTGGCTATAGTAAGCAAAGTATTTCTTCAGAGTAGAGATTGCTTATAAATGCTGGTGGCATAAATAGAAACATGGTCCTCTCTGCTTGATTAAATTCAGTAGAAATTTTGTGGTCACTTTTTAGCTTAAAGGCACTATCGGTGATTTGCTAAATCATAAATTGGAACAATCATCAAAAATCAATTTTTGCTTTTTTTTAACAATATAAGGTACCCTAAAATACCCTGGCAAATGATAGCCCGAAGCAATTTATTAAGCACAAAATTGATATTTTTAGTCATTACTGTCCGTACGGACACTTACTTACAACACGTAACTGAATTGAGAGTCATTTCCTTTGCAGACTGCCGTTTTCTTCCTTTTTCTACATCCTTTCAGTTGGAAAAGTAACCTATGAGAATATACAGACTTATCCCTTCATTTATAGCTATCCTGCAAATTTCAAATCTTTTTGGAACCTTCGGGGGTGAATCACGATAGTGTCTTTAAAGAGACAGAGGAAAATTTGAGGTAGTACAAATTTCTCCCAATTTGCTTTTGAATTGTTTTAGACACCTACCGAAAACGTTTCAAAGGTTATTGGACAATCAAGTACAAACAAAAAAACAAAACTGTGTTTGCACTGGGCGTTAAGACAATCTTTTGAATGACTATGATCAGGTCAACTCTATGTGGTGTGGTTTATGGTATAAATGTATTTGCAATAGGAGGTTGCTGTTTTTTGGCCAATTCCCATTTAGTTTTCATGACCCCCAAGGGAAAAATAATTGTGAACAATGGGATATTTCCACACCAAAAACCACAATTGCCACCATATATACATTGTTAATTAAAAAAAGCACGCTTGCAAAGCTGCAGTGTGGTGTTGGGTGGGATGCGTGTGAGGGGGGGGGGGGTGTAGGTTGGGTACATATATGGGGGGGGTAGGGGGGGTACATATGTAATGGAAATTAAATTTAACCTATTGAAGCACCGTATTATAACATTTACATTTGGTTATAAGTTATGTACAGTGTGTATTTTTGTTTTAAAACCGAGCAAAAGCCGCTTCATAATGCAAAACGTTTGCAAATTCATCTGTTATGAAAAATATAGAGAGGTGGTCCTTTCTTTACCAGCGGATGTCCGTTATAGATATTTGCATTGCCTCTGAAAATGTCATCATATCCTTTAAAAGGGTGTGAAAATTTCTGTTAGCTTCTAAACCATCGATAGCTAAGTGTTGCATCAGCTGGCCACCCGAAGATACCCCCATTTTTCCAGGCTTTTGCCAGATGGACACTTTCACTGGATCAAAATGCTCATCCGTGCCTTTTTAGAAGTTATGCTCGGCATTGCATTTCATGATTCTCAGTACTACATGCATGATATTCACCACAAATCGAATAAAAAAGCTTCTTGATGCACCCAAGCAGTCCACTGTGACACACCTTGTGGCATTCTGAATCCATTACAATCACCTGTGTGGCAACAATAAGCAGACTTGAAGTAATTGACATGTGAGTTTTACATTTGAGTGTCAGGACCTCAGAGATGTTTGGATTAATTGTAGAGGTTGGTTTGTCATTTTTGATAAGCTATAATGAGTGGGGTGGAATTTGTTGCAAGGGAGTTTGAAACCTGGGGGGACAGTGGCATAGGTGATTTGATATCCAGGTTGTACAGCCCATGAGTCTTTTTCTATTTGAGTTTCCCATAAAATAACACATCGGACACACTTTTTCTGACCAATTATGAATTCGGAAACCTTAACAGAATAAACTGTGCTGTATTACGTTGGAAAGGTTTTCCGAAATTCATAAGTTGTTGTAAGATGGAGTCAGGTTACAGAAGAAAGAAAAAACTTTTTTAATCCCCCATGGTGGCCAATGAGGCAGATAGATAAATGGAAATGGATATAAGAAGAAATGAGAACAAGGAAATGGATGGAGGGATAGGATAGGTTGGGTGTGGGTGGAGGCATGGGTTGGTAGAGGGGGGTGGGAGTTTAGGTGGCTTGGATGGGTGGGTGGTGGTTGGATGGGCAGGCGGGACGGCGGGCACACAGACAAGAACTTTTTAGGACAGAACAGTGTACATCTCTCATGGCTGGATCATATTTGAGAACTACCGTATTTGGATAACATCAAAGTCAATAGAAAAAACGTAGTGGGGAAGGGAATATGATGTTTGTAAATGGAGGTGAAAGCATGTCTTGATGGACTGTGATGGGGGTCAGAAGTGTTACGAATCAAGGTCAGTGAAGTCAAATGGTATGCTTTTTGAATATATGAAAACATGCAGAAGTGGTGGGTTTGAACATAAGCATCAAAGCTTTGGGAAACAACAAGTCATATGATGGAGGTTTTTTGCTCGTTAAAAATCCACATTACCATTGAAACTGGTGACGGTTTGCCACCCAAAAGTCCATATTAATATTACTCAATGCATTGTATAAGGTTAGTCCTATTTCCTTACCAGTCCACATTATTTACAAGCAAAAGATAGGATTCAGGTTTTGAAAATAAATTTCTTATTCTCTTCTTCCTCTTTTTTTTTGTCAAATCAGAAGGCAGAGCAAGTGGTGATGTTAAGAGTCGTTTGAAAAGACCGGAAAGTTGCTAGGTTGAAGGAGTGAGTGTGAAATGAGGATGGGTATGTCCCTCTTTCAAGGAGGTCCTAGACACTTCACAACATGAAGATAATATTTGTGCCTTCTGTTGCTTTGGGAGTGCTAGTGAAGCTATACAGGGGACTTGGAATGTATTTGTATCGTGTGAAAGCAACCATAATAAAACACTTTTTCTTCAAGATATCATTCTATAATGTACAAGGAAGATGTAGTGATCAAATTTTATAACTAATAGAGTTGTCACAATCATTTTAACTCAGTTTTCCTCATACAAATAGCAACTCTTGCTGGATAATGCATTATTGAAAGTGCTCACCGTGAGTTACTGTAGTGAGCACCCTCAAGAGTCTAAATAGTGACGATCTCATCAAAGCATCTGGTCCTCTCAGCCAAGTCAATTTGGATGTTAGTTATTGTAATACAAGAAAGCCTTGTGATCTCAACGGTAAAGTGATACTAAATTTTGTGGTATAGGGCCACTTAACGCAGCCATAGTACCCTTGTGAGAGAATCGCGCCGAGAAGGTGGGTGGAGAGGGAAAATAGGTTCCCCCCCCCCCCCCCCTCCCCCATACTCCATGTTACCCCCCACTATCTATTCCTTACCGTACCCTCCAGTATTTTGTCCTACGTACTCTCTTTAGTTCATTTCAAATTTCCTCCTGTTGCCGCACACACCACATCATGTGCATTGTGCATTTTCTGTTTCAAAGCAGAGTATACGTTATACTTATCAGTGTTATTCGCATCTATTGAACTATTGATTTCGGCTTGCTATAGAAAATTCACCACACTATTAATCCCCAGCCCATTCTAAAAAATCCGAACAATGTAACATTACTATGTATTTTAAAACCCTGGTATGTAGGCTGATTATATAATACCAATGCCACTGAGCGTTGTGCGCTGTAACGTGTTTTGATTAGGACCTGTTTGGTCGTAATGCATTGATAACGACGCATGATGTGGGAAGTTTGAGAGATTTATCAAGCTGGCTTGGCACATAATTTGATGACAGCAAGTTTGAGCATGTTGATGGCCACTTTAAAATCTTCGGATTTTTTAGGCTAGGCGAGTTATACTATTATAATCATGTTTGGCCAATGCAGTTGCGTAATTCACTCCCAATGTAACAAAACCATAGTGCCAACATATTGTGTGTGGCCAAGGTCATCTAGATCTATGGTTAGTTGGCTTTCCGCTTTAAGATCGCAAAACTCTTCGAGCCCTCTCACTCCTATATTTTGAAGCCCGGCGCACAAACCACTAACATAATAGATCAATGAAATACACGGTAAAAATACCACATCGCGACCTTTGATTTGCAACCCCGCGTGAAACAATAGTTTGACAGTTTATGTCTCCCTCTGCCGAAGTCTATTTCCATATAGTCACACTAAAACTTTGAGAATATAAGTTTCAACTTTCTTGATATCACTTCTATTAGAGATTTTAAGAAAAAGTGTTTTTTATAATTTTTAATTTTAGAATGTTTTTAGCCCACGTGTACGCCTCATAGCCGCTTCGACCCGGCGGGCGGAAGTCGAGCGGTCCCTCAGTTTTCTTAAAACCGACATCCGAATTTCCAATAATTTTGTGCCACTAATCTCAGCGATGGTCCAGCTATACTCTTTCAATTATTAGAAATATAAACACCCCTCACTAGGAAAAACGGTCACCAACCACGTATTATTGCAAAATCTCTAAACACATGTTTTGTCAATTTACCGGTAACTACCTACCATTTACCACAACGTGGGTGATTGAGTTAGTGTTGTGAGACCATATGGACAGACAATGTGGTAGCTGACCTTGAACCCGATGCATATTCCTGTCAGGTAGAAATCAGGGGCTTCCAATCCTCAAATGTGGCGTGCTTCAACATGTTGTTAACAAAAATGCCGCCGCTAATACTTGGGCTATATGCTGAGTGATCTGGGAAAGAAACCCGCCACACTGCTCGCCACAGGACAGTTTTGAAAAAAACGGACCAACCACCTTAAAATCTGTTATGTTGTTACTGTTATTTGTTATGCATGGTATCCACAGCATTAATTTTTGATTATTGGTTTTGTGACCCTTCATGGAAGAAAGAAAGTAGTAAGAAGTTATGGAAAATTTATATTTCAAAACATTTGCAATGATACTCCAAAATAAAATTAAATTTTTTCACCTAGGTGGGCGCGGGTTTTCCCAGTTCGCTCATCCACATATAATAAATAGATTATTTAATATAAACAGAAACAATACTACATAATACTTAGAGCTGAAGAGCCATTGTCCCTACAGGTAATTTTTTACCCAACTTTCAATATCTGTGCCTTTTTGAGATGAAGAATATGCGCAGGACTGCGGATTTATGATTGGGCTTAAGCTGAGCGGAATCCTCATCACTCATTGATCAACTGAAACTAATTGCCATGATGTTATTCGCTGAAAATGTCGTATGAGGCCTACTGGCGGCAGCGGAGAGAGAATTTGAAGGGAAACTATATATGACCTTAATTGATTAAAGGATGCTAAACATGCCAGCATGGCCTTGCTACGAGATTTGCACAATTAAGAAGAAAATCACCACAACAACTCATTTGGAATTAAAGCAACTATTAGCACACCTTTCCTTTGAAGAGTGCCCCCTCAAATTTTCAAAATTTGACTATTTTTGCACAGCTCTATGTTGGTTTACATTGTCTAGACAAACTACACCCTTGCGAACGACGAAATGAAGCTAAATATAAGTATTATCATAACAGAGACGATTTTTGTAATTAGAATGAGGATCCTAGATTGTACTAACGGCAGAGCTGGACAAGACTAAGTTTAATTTCCGTCCATGATGAATTAGGGCCCAACTCAAGACAACAATTAACCTCTTCTAATTGACTTGCCGAACCAATATTAAACAACCTCTAATAGATGAGCGTAGCTACGTTACCTGGCGTATTTTCCCGTTCTATTTCACATTGGCAGACCGTTTCCAGCAAGCCGTTTTGGACTTATTATCGGGGATCTTGATATTAATTATTCTAGTTACACAATTTACTTCGTTTGCGACAACTAGACATTTCCTCGAGCTTAACCATTCACAGCCTATAGCTTTATAGCCAGTACCCAATGGCAACCCGTGCTACTTGTAAAAATCTCAATGTTTTTTGAAAAATTGGGGGCGTCTCATTCAAAAAATCAAAAAAGGAAAAAACACCAATAAAATTTTTTTTAAAATCTACCACATTGCTTTCTGAATCTGTGAGACTTTCATGATTCTTGTCGTGAGGGTCGAGCTACTGGGGTAAATAGGGGCATCCCCAATTTGTCATGTCCCCCAGCCCCCCCACCCAAAGAAAAAACTTGAGACCCCACCTTCTCAAAGTGAACTTGCACTGTAAAAGTCAACGGATAACCCCTTTTGTCAACTTCAACTTGTTAATATTATATTTACACGCAAAGGTTATCCAGGCAGGTGCATTGACACAGATTAACCACCTAAAACCAATGTTCCAATTAAACCCCGGTGTAGTTGTTATTGATTAACAATTAAAATGCTTAAGATTATAGACAATATTCACTTTAAAGTGTTAAAATCGTTAACACTAATACCTGTTTTTAACATGTTCGCTGGTAATCTTGTGCAATGCATTCTATAGGTTGTTAAAATATCAAACCATAAAATTGTTTGAAGCTGTTAAAAAAAGTGTTAATCCGTTGCTTTACAGTGTTTGATAACGCGTCCAAGTTACAGTTTTTTAAAATAGCAACACCTTCTTGCATGATTTCCAACAGATTCGGCATATTTAATGCCTACTGATCAACCTAAAATTAGTAGCATATACAACCACTGCTTAAAACAGCTGCAACTTTCCACACGACAGATTTGTAAATTTCAGTAATGTCAGAAGATAGACACCCTAACTTTTGCCCCCACAAATCTCACCCCCAGAGCTGGACCATTGTCTTTGTAATTGCAAGTAAAAATGAACAATAAGGCTCACAATGAATACTTTTTCTTTCAGATCATTTGTGACACATTCCAAGGAAGTTTACAGGAGACAAATTTGATCACAAAATACAGCACACATAAATATGATACATCATCTCACATAACTCAGAATCTTTTTATGTGAATGTTTCCGCCGCGAATATTGCTGCTATAAATTTGCCAACGAGAGTGTCCGATTCCGGTGAGCGAGCATAATAGTGGGCGCCCTGCTTGGAGCAGCGGCGGCGGTACCACGAAGATAGATAGTCGCATAACATTTGGTGACCCTTTACACCAGCAACCAATTAAAAACGGCGAGGCGACACCTGGCAAAACGCAGCAGTGGAAGGAAGCTTCTAATGATAATTTCAGACCATCAATAAAAACCACCAATCTCAATGTGCTAATACATAACAAGGACAATTCAAACAAGAATCAGCGTTGTTTATTTGATAACGTGTAAAATTTCCATAGAAACAATGCCAAATCCCACGAAGAACTTGATTCGACACTATAAGAAGAATGCCAGCAAGGTTGTGTTTACAACGCAGTCTTACAACGGAATCATTGATGTAAACTGACAGTTGACCCACTTCCAGGCATTCTCTGGTAGCATTGACTTGTGCGCGCACAGCCCAGCGACATTGTCTAAACATCGTACCCATTTAGGCGGGATTAAAGATGTTCCACGAGTTTATTTTTGCGGAAGGAGGAATCGGATGGCTTTGAATTTATTAAGCTCCCGGGACCTGGATGTGAGTCTCCTTTCCTTGCCATGTTCCTAAGTTTGATATGTAGCAAAAAATAATAAAAATTAATAACTACATTCCAGCTAACTTCACGCAGACCCTTGCGCCCGACACTAGATCTAATTCCGCGGAGACATTTTTGTTTAGGACAAAGATGCATGCGGGACAATCCGGGGTGGGTTGCATTAAATTTACATCAGTAGAGGTTCTTTTTGCCCCTACAGAAACAAGGGTCAAGTGTATGATACTCCAATTTAGCTCTTCTTTTCCTCCCTCCTTTTCCCCCTACTTTTTATTCTCTCTCTGCTTAATCCTCCTTTCTTCCATTTCCCTTTCCACCTTCCCTTTCCCCCTCTCCAACTCCCCTTTCTTCCTCTACCCCTCCTACCATTAGTATTCCGACTCTTTCTCTTTCTTATCCTTGGTTTCCCCCTCTCTCACCTCCCCCCCTACCCAGCACTTAGGAGGGAACTTTCTTCCCTACTTTTTTTTTCTCTTCCATTTTGTACTCCCCTGCGGCCTGATAATTACCCCTTTTCTAACACCCCCTTTTTTTTTTTTTAGGATTCCTCCACCTCTTTTCTCTCTTTCTCTTACTTCTTTTTTTAACCTCTCTTTTTTCTCCCCTCCCGCGTTTAAACATTTTTGCCCCGTTTTT
The DNA here is from genome assembly GCA_023653785.1 of Ophioderma brevispina. NCBI lineage: Eukaryota > Metazoa > Echinodermata > Ophiuroidea > Amphilepidida > Ophiodermatidae > Ophioderma > Ophioderma brevispina. The sequence continues at coordinate 17,833 of JAMKCH010049965.1, forward strand.
TTTTTTGGCTTTTTTTGATATTTCCTTGCATTTTTATTTATTATTTCTCCCCCCCCTCTTTCTCCTTTATTCTCCCTTCTCCTTCCCTTTCCCTCCCCCGCCTTCCTCCCCCCCCCTTAAATTCCTTTCCCCTTCTTTCCTCATGTTTTTTTACCTTTCCGTTTACCACCCCTCTTCCCTTCCTTTTTTTCCGTTTTTTTTCTCCCTCTTTCTCCCATCTAGTCCCCCTTCTCTCGCTCCCTCCTTTCCCCCCTTTTTTTTCCCTCCATTCTTCCCTCCCCCTACCCCCCCTTTCCCCTATTTCTTTCTCTACTCCCTCTTTCTTTTTTTCTCTCCCCTCTTTTGCTCTTCCCCTCCTTTTCCTTTCTCCTCTCCTCCTGTCCTTTTAGCTGGCCAATGCCAATTGAGCAAAACTTTGTTAGCAGTGGATCCCCCTCCCCTTCGCAGGGCATAACAAACACTATGCTCCCCCCCTTTTTTGAACATTTCATGCGTAATTCCCAAATCGATTACCATTTGACACTCTTGGCCATCACAAATGGTCTCCCCCGCCTAGGGTACTCCTTCTCGTTTTTTTTTTTCCCCTCCGAACCCCTTTTTTCACTCTTGCTTTTGTGCTCAGCGCCTTCTGTTTAGCCAAAATTTCCCCTTCCTCAGTCCAACTTCCCCCCCTCCCTTCCTACTCCGCCTCACCTCTCCCCTCCTCTCCCGCTCTTTTTTAAGCCACACCCAAAGAGACTAGATCATGAAATGGTTTGGTAGAATGACCATCAAGGTCTAATTCCAGTTGATGTGACCATGCCACCTTTGACCCCCCTCATTTAGGTCAAAGGTCCAATATATCAAGAACCACCTAATGATGTGTCCCCTGAAACTTGTTGGTACGACTGACCCCATCCCATTAAGATAACGTGAGCTAGATGGATAATGATCTGTGACCTTAATTTCCAAGTCAAGGTTAATTTCAAAAATTGACTTCTGAGTACACAATATAGAGGTCTATATTAAGTTTAGTGGTAAATGATCTATGGACCTCTATTTCAAGGTCACAAGGTCATGCGAATGCTAAACACAAGCCACTCAACCTTACTAAATGCAAAAATAATCCATAAATTTTAACTTCTAATAACCAGTAGGCTTCCAATGCCTGGCAACCTGCACTTAAAAAACTGTGGACTATTCTGAATGTTGTTAGAATTTTGTTACTGAAAACCTTAATCAATTGGCATGTCTGTTTTAATGCCAATTGAATTTAAAAACCCCTAAATTGTGCACGACTAGCAAACATTTGACAACGCTATCGCATTAACCGCTTCTGCTCATATTGTGTTGCAAATAGCCAGAAAACGCACGGAAAACAGGACACATATTGGACGACAAGGTGTGCCACAAAGGGAATCCCAACCAAACATCTTAATTCCTTACAAATGTTATCGCTACATGTCGAAGAAAAAAAAAATAAGTAAAACATTAAAAAGTCTTTGGGATTTCCAGCAACTTCTTAGGATTAAATTGTCAACATTCTTTCACAGACCCTCGGTCAATTTGAACAAGAAGCGAAGTCAGAAAAACAAGTACGTGGAATAATGTGCAGTTGAGGACAGTACGAGGCATAGCACTCATAATCGTTTGCAAATACTTAGTGCCCGTTCCTTGCGTGTTTGGCGTTAAGATCTATGGACGCTGAAATTCTGCTCAATAATGGATTTTCTCGGACCTCGCATCGGACAATCCTTCGGATTGCAAATCCAGGCCTTAGTGTGGACCTTAGAGACGACAGTAGTCTTTCAGTGTCCTTTGTAAATACGATAAAGAGACAATCTTAAAGTAGAGTTTAATATGCCTGCAAATATAACTTTAAACCAGCAAGCGAAAAGAATCCTTTCAAAGGAGTAAGAATTGAGTGTTTTGATGATCTAGCCTATGAATAGATGTACAAAACTGTGTCTAGGTCATGGGCCAACAGTGACACGTGACCCCAACCCCCCTTCATCTCAACCCACACAGGTTTCCTGACGGATAGCGCCCCCCCACAACTTAATGAGATTTTTGATACTTATCATGGTGTCCACATTATAATCACTATGTAAAACATCCTATACGCTCAACTCAATGTCCTTCATATAGATATTCACAACTTATGATAAAATTCCAGATCTGGATTTTTTTTTATTATACTGATTGGCATCAGGAAGGGCATCCGGTCAAGCTCCAATAATTCCTCACACAGCAGTATTGCTGAGTGTGAGGTGTATCCGGCCACCCTCATTTAGCGGGGACAAAACCGGATTTTAAAACTTTGGCTAAGGCCCTTGAAACTCAATTATGAGTTTCTCGTCACATTTTTTTCGGCCCATAATGAGGGAACTATTTCATTATTCATTATTCATTAATTTGGCTACATGGTAGTTTTTACAGTGAAATAACCTACAGGGATAGACGAAATACGAATCAAATTGGGTCTCTTTTTTAGACGCATTTTTCCTAACTCGTAGACAGGTTTCCTCCAAAATTCCAATATCGACCTTGAAAAGTGAAGCTTGACAGATTTTTCAAAATAATGAATTATTTTCATATTTTCCGTCGACCGCTAACAAAAAGTGGCCAAAAAAATCATATGCTGGCAGGGGACTATAAGAGAAACTAATAATCGAGTTTTCAAGCCTTAACTAACTACTGGTTATACTACATATAAAGGTTTAATACATGAAAATGCAAAGTCCCTACTTTGGAATTCAGTAATTGACGTGACTAATCGTCATTTAATAACAACGTGTGTTTGTTCTATTATTAAAGCCTTGACTATCACCATCAGTTTGAATCCCCTAATTGTTTCACAGTTGAGATTTTAAAATATGGTTGATTGATGAGTTATTACATAAATTTTGTGTTTGATTGATCATTTTTTTATCATTCTTTCGTTTTTTTCTCCTACCGATCATCAAATACTGGGCATGAATGAGCACTATCTTATTAATTTACTCAGCTGGTCTCAGTAAGATTATAAAAATATTATTGGTAAGGAAGATGATCTTAAAGGCAGTGTACGCCCATAATAATAGACGGGATTTTTATATTCATTTGTTGTCGTTAGGTGGCGCCACTCCCGATGCTGCTACTAATCTCGTTTCATAATGCTAATTTTGACCTTCACGCGTGTATGGCCTATCTCGTTTAATATACCATGCACAAAACCCACACATCGGTATGAATTACAGTGAGCCAAATTATAGAGGGCGCCAAGCAGTTTCTCACGGGCGTACACGGCCTTTAATATAACTTGCCTATAATTATTTTAGACATCTCCTTCTAACAGGTGCACTACAATTTATAGCTGGTACTGTGAACTCCTAAGGCAGGAAACACATGGGTTCACTTTGTCTCCACTGTAGTTGTTGAGTCAGCTGTTGATGTCTGTTGTGAAAAGGGTTAACATTTGCCTGTAATATCCACATACTTTGATCCGGATTTAAACCAAATTTGATCATAGGTGTAATCAACATGTGACCCCTCATTTGTTTTAAGGTCAATTTTCCATCGTACCAAGTCAAAGGTCCTGTTGTAAAATGGCTGAAATGTAAATTGACCTCATTTGAAAATTGAAGTTCAATTGGAACCAACGTGGTTTGTGTAGTTTTATCATTGCAACCCCCCCCTCATTTGTTTATGAAGGTCAAGGTCACTATCACAGGTCAAGGTCACATATCAAGGTCCAAGCTCACTCTCAAGGTCAAAGGTCCATATCAAGGTCAAAGGTTGCTGTTAGGTGAACCTTCAATTCAGCAAACAGCGAGGCATGCGACACAGCGTCTGAGTGACCGATGTATTTTTAACTCACATAACTCCAAGGTATTTTACAAAAGGTCATGGTGCTATCTCACAGTGGAACAGACTGTGTTTGTGCAAACACTGGTTCTTCTGGTTGTGGAGTGGCTTATTGTAACCAACTAGGGCCTTGTTACATAATGTGGTCATCAAAGTCATGTTCCTTTTGACAAAATATTCGTCCTGTTTATTCAAATGAAAGAAAGCCCGTTTTTGCACAAACATACCTCACATATTAAATTAGGTAAAAATTTGCCATTATTTTGTCCATTTTCAATACTTTTGTATGTCTTATGCTATCTCATTATCCAAGGGAAGTTGAAGTTACAGAAAAGATTAAAAATTGAAATCCTACCACTAAAGTATTATACTTCAGATTTACCATAATTTTCCTATCCAGCTGCTATATCTTTACATGACACTAATTTCCGAAACATGTTATAAGCAATGTCAGGTGGACATAATCGTGTTTTTGAGACCCCGCTGAATGGTCAGGTCATAAAGACAGATTGGTCAGATCCCAAGACGTCCAACCGGGTCACAATCACACCTAATCGGAATCATTTAAACCCACAAAAAAACCAAAACCACCCACCACCTGCGTCCATAACAAGAATGGCCACTCAAAGTGCACAAAAACACCACAATCCTATGTCAGTGTGTGCAGCTGTATCCTCTGGTCTGTGTATGAACCACAACATAACCCCTCTTTCTGTGTACCTAATCATCCATTCACCTTATGAGAAATGTAAACTTTTACAGAAAATTTATAGCTAGACCAGAGATGCAGATTTGGGTGGCCCAATTTTTACCACCCCCCAAAAAAAAAACTCACTTTTTTGCTCCTCAAGATTTCACCTTTCGCAAATTTGGAACTTTGGCTGCAGATTGTGAAATTTGAGCAATTTTCCAACATTTTTGAGACACTTGAAAAACGACCATCTTTATACCAATTGGCATGAAAAAGGAGTTGTGAATATATACCCGAAAAGGTCTGAAAAGGAGACCCATGTTTATAGCCATGATAATTTTGTTGCCGAGTACCCCCCCCATCGAACTACTTATGAAGCCTTTCAACTTGTCTGCTAAACATCCAATGAGATGTGCTGCATACAAATGCCAGGCATTAAACCACACTTGCAGATCAATGCGGTTCATACCACCTAAATGTTGTACCGTGGTTTGGAGTCGATACATATGGATGATGGAGGTTGACTGCTAGTATCAGCAAAATAGATCACTTCTTTATCATGCTTTGAAAAAAAAAAACTAGTGTTTCCCCCAGGAAACTTGGTTCAAAATTTTAACCGGTAACCTGATTTGGATGTATAGTGAAGAACTAGAGTGTAAGCCATTTACATTACAATCCTATGCTGTTAAAAACACACCAAAAGATGGCAGACTATGCACCAAGGCCTCATTCATATTGTTCAACTTGCCCAAAAATAAAAGAAATTACGGCAATACAGAGTGCAAACCACAGACCTGGTGGTGCCTTGATGTGTGTCATCATGGGCGTCCCATGACCCCACATTCCTCCTCTCCTTTATTTCATACAAAAAATCAGAAATAATCCTTACAGTGATTGATTTCTTAGCTCCAACAGTTTTGGAATATACGAAAATAGTCCTTTACAGATTAACAAATTCCGAATTTTTCATCAATTTTGCTTTTACATGTTTTAAACCATGTCAACTTCTAAAATTGGGATTTTTTGGCCACCCTCCCTGGGTGGGATTCCTGAGTACTGTTGGGGATTTCAGTGTGAATTGGCGAGTTGTGGAGATTTAGTTATGAAGGGAGTTGTGAAGATGAGGACTTGTGGAAAGAATCCTTGTTGTATCACCACTGCGAGGTGTTAAAATAAGGCTTTCTCCACCAAGGACACAGTTCAGTGGTTGTACTGGACATGCATTGTGTAAACTGACTTGTGTGATCGGGGTATTCTATATCATACCCAAAAAACCGGTGTATTTCTAAATACACTGGTTAATGGAAGGTTACTGAACTGTGCCAAGGGAACTGAGATTTTTCTAGCTGTCATGGTGTCAAGTTGAAGAGCAGTGAGTTGTGGGTTTTGGAGCTTGTTTTAGCTTATTAGTGCAGAGAAAAGGGATTGATACTACGCATGAACTAGTCTGGTTCTAGTTATCCACAGAACTCGCCCATACCACGGGCTAAAGCATGGGTTTTCTTTGTGTCTGTGTTCTATCTGTCTGTTATGGTAAAATGATGTGGACCAAAATGTTAACCCAAATAAAATGCCCACCGTTTCCATATATGTGCGCACATTTTTATGACACTTACATACATTGGCCGTGGTAGTGCTGGGTGGACAACATGCGACCTTTTTGACCTCATGCAACTTGGAGACCTCATGTGACCTTGTTCACCTCATTCACAATGCACTGGCAGAAAGGACAATTCTCAGTAATTTGAATGCAGAGTGTTGGCTTCCAATCAAGCCTCTATTGCTATACAGGGGTGTTTAAACCCATCAACCCTGGTATAGGGTATAACACATGGGTGTGTGAGTTTTGAAGATGGGCTTCTCAAAGAAGCGGTGGTCTTGGGAAGCCATCTGAAAAACTAGTGACCAAAACTATAGGCTTGTTTGGACTAATTAATGCAATTTTCATGTTGGTTCTAAAATTGGTCATGAAAAATGCATCGCAATTTTGAAATTTATTGGCAAAAGTCCTTCAGATTTGAATATTATTTGATGCAAAGCTTTACATCAGTGCAAACAAGCAGGGCTTTCATTTTTCAGGTACCTGATAGTGGGAATCGCTCATTGCACTTTAAATGATTACTAAAATTAAATTAAATTGTTAATCCTTTACAATAGTAAATACAAAACATTTGCATCTAGATCTGCACTCTGTACCAATTTGTTTTTACTGTCAACAGGATTGCATCTATGAAGGCATTAAAATGAACAGCAAACTCTTTCCCCTATATTTTCCCCAATTATGACCTAAAGAGGAGCAAAAGTAGAGTTTAAAAGCCACAAATTATCTTTACTGAAGTTGTTTAATCTTAGGGTGAGCAATCATGCATGGCTTCGATGACATAAGTGACTGCGCTTAACCCAATTTGAACTGCATCAGGCAATGATTAAGACTGTAAGTTAGCAAGAATTGCAATGTGACCTGTATTTCTACCCATCATCACAACTACTGGCAGCCATATAATGTGTTTGAACTATTTGCGACACCGATTTTATGACATTATCATTTGGGGTAATAGAATGTCCTAGATTATAAGAAAACAGCCCTTTCAACTCTCATTTCTGTATTGGTTATGTATGATGCATAGGTCACTGTCTTTAAGCCCATTGCACCTTGCACTAGACTTGTTTTTGGACTCATTTGAATGTATTTGTTAGAAAATGCATATTTTTGATATCTGATTTAACTAATTACTTGATATTACCTTTCAGTGGGAGAGCGTGGCCGAGAGGTTTTAGGGTGCTTTGCACTGGCGCAAATTTACCAAAAATTCCCAGTTTCAAACCGGTGGGGTTACTTGCTGGGATTATTCGGATACTATCAATTCTGGATTTTGATCTGTATACCAGCTAATGATTATACAGAATACGCTCTCCTCCATTGTTAACTTGGAATTGGGCAAATGGAACATGAAAGCATCCCCCCCCCTCCTTCGAGGGGGACGTTTAGCCGTCGTTCCCGTGGTACAGCGAGTCACAACTGTACATGTACATCTCAGTCAGTGTCGAATAAGAGTAGAGTGAAAACCCTGTTCCAATCCACCCCAGCCTAAAAAAAAACGCGGGCCAAGTTAGGAGCGTCCGTATCATGGATACACACTACCCGGGTCAGCATACTCAGTTGAATAAATCCTGACACCACCACAACCATTACTCAATGACTTGTGGATCTGCTAAGAAGAACCACCTTCCAAGTACCAATCAAAAGAGTGCTTAGATGCTGAAAATAGGCAGGTAATAGTCAGGGACAGAATAAGCCGACTAATTGCGCGTATGTCATTTTGTCAATCGCGCGGCGCGGACTGTGATTGGTTTGAATGTGTAGTATGGGCGGGGTATGTTCGAACAAAATATGATCTAAAATGACCAACATGCCCTTTTAGGCACGGACACAAAAATTCACGTTAAATAAACGTTCTGGTTCAATAAGCTTTAAATGTTCACAGTATTCGTCACGGCCGACATTTGCCGCACCGTCAATTTACGTCAGACCCGCATTTGTCGCCTTATTCTGTCCCCGCTATAGTGCCCAGGAATGTTAAGTCAACCAAATATTGCTCTGTATCTCTGCATTAGAAACATTGTAAACTGTCTATATAAGGCCCCCATCCAATTACAACAAATCTTATGGAGTTGCCTAAAACGGAATGTCCTAGGAGACGCTATAAACAATCCACTTTTGTTAGTTTCTGTGATGATGTGTGCACTCTTTTTTAGGTTTCCTAGTGTTGTCTGATTAGGAAGTTTGGGAATTCTCAATAGGGACCAAACGTGCTCGCAGATGCAACCTGGGAACCTCCTATATGTTAATGAGGTTAAAGGGTCAGAAAGAAAACATACAATGTCCAAAGCTCATTGAGGTCAAATGCCACATTTGGAGACCACAAAAAGCAACAATTTTATGTTGAATCCAATAAATCATCTCGTAAAGTTTGCTCTCTTAAATCGCATTTGCTTCTGTTAACATACTCTATTAATATTATGTGGAGGGTAAGTGGGTGTTGGGGTGTGTGTTAGTCTACACCAGTACTTCAGATTAATAGGCAAAAATATCACAATTTTATGGTTAATGATCCAGATTAGTGATTCAAAAGGAGTTTCTGCAATTACCATTAATATATTAGTCCGGTCTTATTTCAACTGTATGAAAATATCTGCAAGTGCTAACATGTTCAGACGCTTTTAAAGTGGGTCATCTCACCCCCCCTAGTCAATTGAATACTGCAAACTCTGGTTTTCATCATCGGATAATAATCCACATGATTTGTGGGGTGGGGAGGTAGTTAGGTTATTTCTAAAAAAGTTTGAAACTTAAAGGATACATGATTATCTTTTGCTTGAGTTACCCAGTGCACGGATGTGGTGCGCTTAAAAACTCAAATTCTAACCGGCTTCAAAGTACTCTATAAAGGCGATCTAACTGATGAGCTAAAAACCGGTGTATAGAATCTAGAACTTCCATGGAGATACGGAAAACTAAATCCGTATTTTATTTATAAATGACAGGGACATTTTGACGAAGAAATGGAGAACGTTTGGTGTCACTTTATCCATGAAAGAGTCATACAAATTAATGGAAAACAGAATCATAAAGAATACGATAACATTAAACAAACAAGATCTGTACAATCATGCTGCAATGAGATCCAAGTCCCAACAATCATTACAATCTTCTCGCTTACATGACATGCTGCGGTTTTATGCATAGGAAAGCTTTCAGGTACCAGGTCGAACTATTTATAAAATAAATGTTAAGGTCCAACAGAGAAGGCAATAGATGACAGTATTATCTATAATAATTATTTTCATGATAATATTTCAATAAAAAACATCACAAAAACACAAATCAGATTGTAATATAATTTGCTATTCTGTTCAAAATATTGAACCATTAAAATTTTTAAAATGCATTCTTTGACCCCGCTATACTAAGAGTAAATCCTTTATAAATTGGGTCTATTGTAGAAAGAAAACTTGAAATCGCCGAAAAAGTAAATAACCAATCGATTAATAAATGTTCCATGTTCTGACCTATTATACCATATCCATGATAAAATTACAATCTAAAAAAATCAGAATTTCATGGCTAAGAATAGGCGATGGGCATTTTTGGCCGGCAAGTGCCCCAAATTCATGATTTGCATGGTTTTGTATGCACGGAAAGCTAAAACGTCCGATTTTAAAATGAAATTCGCCAGATACCTACAAATTAACAGCGTTTGAGTTTTATGTTAAAAAAAATAATAAAAAAAGGTTTAAAATGCTACAATCTAAAAATCAAACAGAACTGGCATTCTCAAGTGTTGTAGATTGAAGTGTAAAAAACGGCTATTTTTGTCGATTTGCCACTGTTTCTACGGCTAGTAAGCAGATGAGACTAATTATACACTAGGCAGTGCAACATGAGCATATTGTTTTACAATGATCATAGATTCAAAGGGTGTTTTGAATCAATCCCACAATGCATTGCAATGGCTATACTGTACTGTACCAAATACATGTGTTAGTACTTAGGGATAAAAAGTGTTCAAGAAGTTTAAGAACCCAAGGGCATTCCATATACATGCAAAAAAAAAATCCCTTTTTTACTAGCACCTTGTGGTGCTAAATGAGTGTAAAAGTCAGTATTTTTATTGTGTAAGAATAGGATTTTTGTGGGATCACATGACCTTAGGGATGAAAATTTCCCTAAACTGGTGCCATTGCGGATTGACTCAATACACCCTCATAGATTTCTGTACAAATAATTGAGACAAAATTCTACCAATTTATTTTGCATATTGAGATGTGGAAAAGAGGTTTGTAATGATATAAATCCTTCAGGTTTGATGGTGCGAGAGCTGGGGGTTAGGGAGTTGATCTAGGTAATGGTCCTTTTTAGACATTTAGAAATTTTGTGGGAAGTGGGCCTTCACCTCCAAATTAACTAATACACCAAGGCAACAACCTCTTTGTTAAGAAACTGGAGTGATTTTTGTATCAAAAAAATCTGGATCCGCGACAATTAAAGGTGAACCAAGAGAGTTTGCAGCATCCATACCTGTGT
>JAMKCH010049966.1:0-11685 GCA_023653785.1 Ophioderma brevispina
TATTACCAGGCACTTGAAAAGATGTTTTCCCCCTGCCCCCCCGGAAATCACCACATGCATTTTACAGTGGTTAAGTGTAGTCTGATTTGAAGGGTTCTGTGAAAGGCCATGAATTTACATGAAAGAATCCATGTTAAGGGTCAGATTGATGAAAGGGATCCTGCCTGAGGATATTACAAACATGATAATGTACATGTTAATTTAAAAAAATATATATACTGCATCTTTTTTGGGACAACTAATATTTGGTGTGAATTTTTTTTTCATGGACCCTCCACAACACACAATTAAAACAAACGCTTTTGAAAAAAGGATGCACAGAAATATGAATCTTTAAGAGCAGATATGAACATTTTTTTTTTATTCAAATAAAAAAAATATGGCATCGCTTGTTGCTTATTCTGTTTTTGAACTCAGTTTTCATTCTATGTCTTATCAAGCAAGACAGCTATTCGCCACCGAAACGCCCCCACCTGACCCAAGCATTGAAGACCGACGTCGTTGTTCACTGTGTGGAGAGTATAGCGATGGCGAACCCAACAATGCAGGGCGACTGCTCTATTGTGGACAAGTGGAGAGTTATGTTTATATTACTGATAATTTCTGAGCATTTGATAAGACACACACCGGTTTTTTGCTTGTGGTGGAGAGGGGATAACAATGAACGAAACCTAAGTTAATGTTCTATTGTGGAACAAGTGGTAGTTACAGGTGTTCCTAAAAAAATAGATTTTGATTATTGCGGGATGCTAGCCATTGTTGATGTTTTGAGCTGTTCAAACATTAATCCTTTTGTGTGGGAGCACCAAGTTATTCCCAGACAATGCTGGGTATGGTTTGCAATGTGGAAAATATAACTGAACAAATCTTTTCGTCGCCACATTCACATAGTGTCTTACATCTGGACGAGAACACCCGTTCCGAGAAAAATTGCGATTGAAAATCTTTGGGGCAAAAATTTCTTTCCTTGTACCAACAATTAGCATGAGTAAAATTTTTTTATGGGCCAAAAATACTTTAGGAAGAGGGCAATTAAATTGTTGTTTTTAAAGTTGGTTTTCTAAAGATATATTATGTTTTGTAAAGTTCATAGATTCTCTATTGGATGAAAATTCGACATTTTTGATTTCTGCTTCCGATCTTGTGGATAAGACAGGTATATGTGAAAAATTGTTTTCATGTGCAGGAGAATGCTCGCACTGTTGATATGACACAGATAAGACGTATGTGAAAAAATGTTTTCTTGTGCAGGAGGAAGCTTCGTAAGGTGATAGTGACGCAGATACCAGCATTAAGACAGTATGTTGAAACATGTTTCATGTGAGGAGAACGGCTCGTACATGATAGGACGAAGATAGAGAAGACAGTGTGTGAAATCTGTATGCCTAATTAGCTAATTCCTTAGTCCAAAATAGATCTGTATGTGGAAATGCAAAAATTTGAAATCTATTCATAATAAGACACATAGGCATAATTAATATCTCAGTAATTAGGGACAGGACCCACCTTTTTGTAGTGGTGGTGTAATTTGTAGTACTCACCAAATACATCCACAGAACCAAATAGCTCAAAAAATGTTCAAAAAATGTCGATAAAACAGTATACAAATACTACCATGGTTAGAGGGATGGAAATAGGGCCCAGGATGCTAACGGGCCTATCACCCGAACCCGAGGCGGGAACAACAATCAATGGGATTGACTGTGGCGTCTGTGCCGATTCCGAAATCAGGATTTTCACGTTCATTCATCCCACTCCGTTTGGAAAAGCTTCCGCGGTTGGGAATATTACCGTTGCTTCGACAGCTAAGGGACCCCATAACAACGGCCCCATAATGCTAGTGGGCAACACAAAGGCAACCAGCAATGCTATGCATAATGACTATGCTATGCATAAAGAGCTATGCTATAGCAGCAGATGAGCATGAATATGCAAATAAGTTCATCATCCAATGGCGGTGCCCTGAGGTTGTCACCAATTTGCTGAGTCACTGTCAGAGGCCTGCGAAGGGTGAGGGGTTGATAGTGCCCGTAGCCAGTACCAAGGGGGAAAAATAGTTTGTGCATCTCTATTCCCGAGATAAACCATGTAGTAGTTGTTTTATTACACCTCCATTGACTCTGGGACGAGGTTGTAGGAAACAGTTTCAATCTATGTTTTCTTTTTTTTTTTTTTTTTTTTTTTTTTTTTTTTTTTTTTTTTTTTTTTTTTTTTTAACGTTTTTACTTTTTTTTTTTTTTTTTTTTTTTTTTTTTTTTTTTTTTTTTTTTTTTTTTTTTTTTTTTTTTTTTTTTTTTTTTTTTTTTTTTTTTTTTTTTTTTTTTTTTTTTTTTGTTTTTTGTTTTTTTTTTTTTTTCTTTTTTTTTTTTTTTTTTTTTTTTTTCTTTTTTTTTTTCTCTAGGGAATAGCTACGACGTAATAGGGAATCCCCTCAGCCAATGAAATAGCATGATTATGTTAATGAATATCGAGGTTTAATAAATGTGATATGGGGCATGAAATGACCTATAATAAAATTCATGCCCGGGGGTGTTTATTACAGACCCTGCTGGAGGTTTGTATGCACACAAAGGAGTCTTTACCTTAATTAAGCCGGGTTTAAACCAGAGGATGTTTGAATCAATATCCCACAATGCATTGCAATGTGCCTAGACTGTACTGTACTAACCATGTCAGTACTTAGGTATAACAAGAAATTGTTCCAAAAGTTAAGAACCACAAGACCTTTCAGAAGTCATGCAAAATTCCCTACGTGTAACTAACGCTTTGAGTGCTAAAATGAGTGTATAGTCGGGGTTTTTATGTGTTCAAATAATAAGATTTATATGGGATCACATGACATGACCCTATTGAGGTGAAAAAATTCCCAAACTGGTGCATTGTGGGATTGACTCATATCCTCTGGGTTGAATAACCAAGGTTAGTCCTTTATGAATATGGCCCTTTTCTGAGTGTGATGTTAAAAGAGTTAAAATTCCTAATGGATGTACGCTCGGACTCATCCATGGGAATCATCTTTAAGTACGCCACCTTTTAAATGAGAGATCACCTTATTTCATTCATGTTGATTCCATCATCTGTTTTTGCCCCCCCCCCACTGGAATGCTGTTTCTGAACCCTCAATGGGACAGAGTTTAGGTGCACTGATAATTTCACATATCAGGTGCCCCCTAAAAAAAATGAAGTACTGATTTTTGCCCTGAGCACGCTTTCCAATCAAATATCCCCATCCGAAAGGATTAAGCTGGTGAAATTTTTGCTTTGGGTACACAAATTGGTGAAATTTCGAATTTCGTATATGAGCAAATAGAAATTCAGCCATGTTTTTTAACATTGAAACATAAGCCGAATCAAAAATCACCTTTTTTCTCTTTTTTAGACATTTCTTTAATCAAAAACAAGGTAATAGTCTATTGAGTGTCTAATCTAAATGAAGTCACTATTATACTCAGTATGTGAGTGCTCAAAATCTCTCGTTGCACCTTTAACATTGTCCAGACTGTCCCAGCCTTTATTTCAAGTTCTTTCCATCAAAACATAATGTGGCATCTCCTAAAAATGTTTTTGATACGTTCCTTGACAGAATGACTGGAATCCACATCAACTGTGCCTTGTGGTCTTGCTGAAGTTGGTTTCTGAGGGAGTGATTCGATTGGCTCGCTGATCAACGTACATACAGCTACCTCTAGAGGGCGCCCCTCATGGTTAGTAAAATTGAGAGCTAGTAAAGCATATTAATAAAGTAATTTGGCCTAACTATGTTTTAACATTTTGAATTGTGATATCTGAGTGACTTTACTGCATACCTTGCAGGACTCGAAGGGTTTTAAGCATTTTTTTAAACGGCATCCTTATTTAGCCGACCCCCTGAATATTAATAACGTTATGCAGCTTTCACATGTATTTTGTAACAACTTTCTTTGTTTTTGCCTCTTTTTAAAATTATTTATGGTATGATTAATCAAAGTCTTGATAAAAAACAACCCACTAGCAACTTGATTGGTGATCAGTGTTGTGATGAGCATAAAAAAACGTGCGAAAGGTAATACAGCAAAAATTATTTTGAACGAGAAGCTGGAGCTGCCGCTTACTAGAGGGGGGGGGTGCTTCTCCTTCATTTGCAAATAAATACTGTGAAGCAGCAACAGTTCCAAAAATGATGAAACCACTCTCTCAAATCAGCATTTTAGTTAAGGTAAATTGTGTCTAGTGGCCTGCGTTAGGCCACTCGCGTGCCACCTGCAACCCGGGTCCGTGCCCACCTGCAAAACCCGTGTCACAGTGCCACCTGGCAACTGGTCACGTTGGCCACCTGCAACCGGGTCACGTGCCACCTGCATCCGCGGGGTGTCACGTGCCACCTGCATCCGGGTCGTTTGTGGCACCATGTGGCATTGAACGTTGCTATAGTGATTTGCAGTTTGCACCGGTGCTTTTTGCGTATGCCTGGTTTAGCTGTTAGAAGGTTTGATGGTATTGGAACATTTGTTACTGATATTACATGGGCCTGGTAAATCAAAATCAATCTCCACAACCTTTTCTTTTATACGTTTTTCTTTGATTAGTAAACTAACCCTACATTGGCACACTTCACTTGTTGAAAAAACCATGCATACAATTTTGCAACTATCTTCCCAACTACACCACACAAACCCCCCAAAAATTTGTGTTTCCATGAGATTTTCAAATTCCACAGTGAACATTTTCTTCCAAGAAATGCGACTTCTGCCACAAGGTCGGTGCCACCGTTGGTTGCTGCACTCCCAACTGTCCGGCTAACTACCACTTATGGGGTGCCAGAAGGAGGGTCAATTGCACTATTTCAAGAGGATAAGAAAGTCTTCTGTGCCAGGCATGGCAGGCGAGGATGGTCAGGAAGAAAGTTAAGTTGTCACTCAATTATGGAAAGGGAAATTTTGCAGTCAAGCTTTAGATTCATCCACATAAACCCACCATTCACACAGTACTAATGTTACTATTTTAAACAAAAACCCACCCCCCCCCAATGAGGTCTACCATCTGTCTTACAGGGTTGGTATTATGAAAGGAGTCTTTAACTTTGACCTGGTTTAAACCAGGTTTAGTCCTATATGAGTGGAACTTTTTCCATTCCAAACATTGCTTCTAAAAATTGTTGCATGTTTGTAACGGTTGTAGAAAAATTCTCATGGATGGGTGGAACGGATATTTTCTCACCTGGTTACATTTCACTTTCACAGTATTTTTGAACGGAAATAAATGGTCACCTCATGTAGGGACTAACCCTGGTTTAAACCTGAGTCTAAAGTTAGACTACCTTTCAGAATACCAGCCACAGTCTGATTGATCATTACACAGGTTTCGGTGGTACATGATAATTTTCAATTATTGAGTCCAAACAAAAATAGTTGTGTTGCCCTTCCGCGACCGACCCAAAATCCGGAAAAATTTTTTTTTAAGTCTTGAGTCTATTTTTATTACCTGTTTTTAATTCCCGGTTGATAAATGTGTAAACAAACCACCCAAACGAAAATCACAAAGAGTAACTCGGATTTAACTCCTTGCAACGGGCAAAACACTCCTGTTCTTTGGAAATGACAAGGGGAATTAGGAATTAAATTGTGTGGCAATATCAAAATGTGCGCGAAACACGAAGGAAAATAAAATTGGCCTTATTACCGGCTGGCCGTATTTACCACCCAAAAAACCCCAAAAACCAAACCCGCAACCGTATACTCAACATATATAGTACAATTCCACAAACACGTATGTCAATTTAAAACAAATTTTTGAGTGCAATGGTACCAACACTTTTAATCAAACATATAAACAAAACCATTTTGAAAAAACACCCGTTTAACAGTTTATTAAATGAAAAAAACAATAATTTCTTCTCTGAAGCACAACCGAAAAATATCAAATATTGCATCAACTACACTTCACACGTGCGTCGTTACACTGTCAGCACATGCTTGCAGCGCTGTGACATTGCTGATTTCATGGACACGATCGCGATGGAATCCTACGGTAGCTTCACGTTGAGTGTTACAGCTTTGGTTAAGGTGGTTTCAGCTGGGCAAGTTCCTATTTAAATGGAAGACTTTTTGCGGTTTTATGCGAGGCATAACAATGATTGCAGCTTGCAACTATGAACCGTACAAATCGCCAGCAGGTTCCGAAGGGCCATGGCATCGGATCTGCGCATCGAGCCAATTAGGTGCTGCGTGCCTGGATTTCGGCATGTTCATTTTCATGTAACTGAACCAGAGGATACGACACAGCAAAACAGTCCAGTTACAAGAAACATTTTTTCCTAATAGATTGAATGCCCCTCTTCCTGATTTAGAGCTGGATTTTTACATAATAGCAAATTCACTTAATTTCTGGAGACATGATTAAAAAAAAAAAAACCCCGACGACCTTCCGGGATTTTTAAGCTGGGGAGGGCAACACAACACTTTTTTTTTTTTGGCCTTAGGCTCGTGGGGCTTTATTGCTTAAATCTATTTCGGAACTCTGTATTAAGGCTCCAGTGCTGCATCCTCCGCGTAAGCGAGATATAATCTGTATCATCACCCAACCTTGCCTAATATAATAACTAATAATGTATACCCATTATAAATTGGGCTGGTAGACTGAATATTGTTCCAGTTTTCCTTGAATTGTTTTATGTTTCCATTATTCTCTTGATGTTATTTATGTCAGTAGAAAATACTTACTGTGTCTTTTCTATTTGCAGCCTTCTATTACAGCTTGTTGATAACGATATGTTTGCAGTCCGCCGCCTTTTTTGCGTCAGTTTTGGAGAGCATCAAAGAAAATAATTTTGTTGTCAATGGTCACATGTCAACCGCATAAATTTCATGGTGGGGTCGTTAACTCTGGACAGCTTGGGACTCGATGGAGCTCTTTCAGACCAAGGACACACTTTTCCCTATTGATTACAGGTAAGAGCATTTTGCCTTATTCTTAGTTTTTGTGTACACTGCGAAGAAAGTCCACAATTGGTATTGCTTCGGTAGTGTGTCTGTCTGTATATTTATCTGTGTGTGGTGAATGTTGACCCAAAGTTATATCCAATGTTTACCCCTAAATATATTGCCCACTGTTCCACATGTGCACATTTTCATGACACTTGGGATAAAATGGTCCATGGGAGTTTTTTGTTCACCTGTTGGTGATCTCATGTGACCTCATGTGACATTAGTAGCCATTCACACCGGTGACGGCAGACGACACTCCGTTCGTTGAACGTTGCACTTTTATTAAAAAAATGATTGTTCAGTCCCACCTCTAAATTGTTTAATTTTTTTTAAAAATCCGGTTGGTTGAGTACTACATTTGGGAAGTACCTTTTTTTAAAATTTTTGAAGAAATGCATCCAAAATCACACACTTTGGGTTTCTTTTTCCAGTTTGTTCCTATGAAATCTGGAAGACACTATGGCAGCATGATTCTGTTAGTAACACTTTGGTTAAAAGGCTTGTGTGGGGTTTGTAGTGGAATAAGATTAATGTCAATACCGACTCATAACCCTCTGATAAATAATCCCTTTAAATTAACTAACTCAATTTTTTCAAATGTTGTATTTTACAGGATTCGAGAGTCGTTTTTGGGCGCACACGGACACCCACGACGACGATGTGTAATACAGTACGCATCTTGGAGGTTAAGCCTGAAAAAGTAGCTCCCAGCATCATTGAAGAAACCAACCTTACCACATCACATGACCCCACATATGATGGAAGACAATTGCGGAAGTCTCAACTGCTTTTCTCAAAGTGCAGACGCTCCCCTCGCAGCAGCTGCCCATCATTGAAAGTCCAGAAAATCATTTTTTTTATAGGACGGGGACAGGTTGAGTCATTCGTGGAATGCTAATCCCGCCAAAGGATTATCAAAAAGGACCTTAAACACATCTGCCCAACAATGCTTTGTGAGAGAGTGAACACCCCTTCCCCAGGAGACCACATGCCCAAGTCCTGCAGGATGAGAGGGACGAAGGGGAATGACTCTTAACCTAAAATAAGATGGTGAGGCCTAACACGGCGCATCCAAATAGCATGAGGAGACGGCAAATAGAAGAAGGGGTAAAGCAAAACCCAACCAATGATCTCTGAAACAGCTGAGGAGGCACTGAATGAAGAGCATGAAGGGGGAAGGAGGGGAAGAACACACAGAGATGTGGTAGAAGTCCATCAACATTGAACTGGATGATGAGTCATTGATAAGTGCCATAGAAGAAAACCGAGATGGCAATTGTCATCAGTGGAGAAAGCTGCAGGGGAAGTTTATCTGAAGATCAGTCCCTTGACGAAGTTGTTTTGGTTGAGACTTAGGCAACTCATTGATGATGAAACAATCAAGCAGGTAATACCAGTCCTTCCCTGGAGACTGGTTACAAGTGAAACGAACCAGTCAAAGACAGTCTGGCTATGATGTTGATGCACAAACTGTTGAATAGCAGTTTGTACTGTTGCCGGATGCAGGGACTTGCCCCGAGAATCTGAGGAAAGTAAAATTACTTCGGAAATAAGACCTCAAAAACACGCCTCGGTCTGAAGTTCATCCCACCAAGAAGGTGGCACTGAAGTGATCAAACGAAAATAAAAGTGAAACCAGAGCACTGTCCGCATTAGTGAGAGAAGGATTTCAAGTTCACGTGCGCCAAATCTGACGTGTTTTTTGTGTTCAGGGAGCAGTTTTACCCCAAGAATATGTGAAGTAAAATTCTTCAGAAATAAGGACCTCGGCCAGCCTCGTCTGAAGTGATTCACAACGAAATTGGTATATGAAGGTAGATCAAAATGCAAAAGAAGTGAATGAAAGAGGATTGCAATGTGTCCTTCATCAGTGCAAGATTCAAGTTCACTTGATGCCAAATCTAGACACCGTGGTCAGGGAGGCCGATTCAACCCCAAGAATTAGAAGTAAATTACTCTGAAAAGAAGACCGCAACCAGCCTATGTTGAAGTTGATCCCAAGAGTTGGGTAAGGGAGTGGAACAGAATGAAACAGAAAAGGCAGAGGGATACAACATATCATTAGTGGGGAGGTTCAAGTTCAATTGCTGCCAAATATGAAGGTGTTCAGGGAGAAGATTTACTGCCAAGAATCAGAAGTGAAAATATACTTTTGAAATAAGATCTCAGAGCCTATGTCGTCGTGATTCACAAGAAGGGGCATTAACTGGATGCAAAGTGCAGTAGAAAGTGATGAAACCGGATGCAAGGTCCTCATTAGTAGAGAGGATTCAAGTTCACTTGGTGCAAAATCTGACAGTGTTCAGGGAGCAGATTTACACCAAGATATGAAGTAAAATATACTTCAAGAAACAAGACCCTCAAACCCAGCCTCCATCTGAAGTTGATGCACAAGAAGGTGATAATGGAGTGGAACAGAATGCACAGAAGTGAAAGCTGAATGCAAGGTCCTCATTAGAAGAGAAAGGATTCAAGTTCCTTGCTGCCAAATCTGACAGTGTTCAAGAAGATTTATATCACCGACACTCTGATGAAGTAAAATCTGCTTCAAAATAAGACCCTCAACAGCCTATCCTCCTCTGAAGTTGATCACAAAAACTAGCAATAAGTAGATCAAAATTCAACAGAATGAAACCGATACAATGCCCCTCATTCGTAGAGAAGGACTCCAAAATTCCTTGCTGCCAAATCTGACAGTGTTCAGGGAGCAGATTTACCCGAAGATCTGATGACGGACAATGTACATCACAAATAATCCTCAACAGCTTATGTCTGAAGTTGATTCACAAGAAGGTGGCATGAAGTGGATCAAAATGCAACATTGTAGAGAAGGATTCAAGTTCACTTGTTGCCAAATCTGACGGTGTTCAAGGAACGGATTTTACCGCAAGATCTGATGAAGTTAAATCTACTTCAGAAAGAAGACCTCAAAGCTCTCCGAAGTTGATTCACAAGAGGTAGGGGTGGAACAGAATTAACAGAAGAAGAGCAAGAGATACAAACACTTCAATTACTTGGAGGAGGATTCAAGTTCACTTGCTGCCAAATCGACGTGTTCAAGGAGTAGGATTTACCCCAATAATCAGAAGTAAAATCTACTCTGAAATAAGACCTCGCAGTCTCTCTCTGACATTGATCCACAAGAAGGTACATAAAGTAGATCAAATTCATCCGTCAAGTGAAACGGATGTAATTCTTCAATTAGTATAGAGGACTCACTGCTGCCAAATCTGACAGTGTTCATGGAGCAGATGTACCCCCAGAATCAGAAGAGTAAAAAGATGGCTCAGAAATAAGACCCTCAACAGCTCGTTGAAGTTTCTGAAGTTGATTCACAAGAAAATGGTGGCAGTGGAGTGGAACAGAATTAACAGAAGAAGTGCACAGAGGATGCGAAGTCTTTAGTGGAGGAGATTGGAGGATTCAAATGCACCTGCGGCAACCTTGATAATTCAGAGTAAAAATAAAAGGAAGGTGAAGCAAATGACTCTTATCTCAGGAAAAAGGAAGCGGAGGTGAGTAGTGTTGCAAATATACGTGGAGACGGAGTAGAAAAAAGAAGTAAGAGAACGATGTGTTGATAACTGAACAGGAAGTGTTCAAAACGGAGTGGCTGGCAATGAGGAGGATGGTCAGATGTCCGGATGATGGAAACAAAGGATGGTGCAGGCAAATCTGAGATGATAAAGAGCAATGATGAATTTCAAGAGGTTGATGAAGAGACAGAAAAATAGCAAGGTGTTAGAAGTTGCTGTTAAGTCTGATGATGTGGGAAGGAGGAGATCAAAGAGGAGAGAGGCAGAAAGAAACCTGAGTTAAGTGAAAGTTGAAATGGCTGAATGAAGGTAAAATCACCAGACCCAAAACAAATGACTTGCATTCAGGAGGAAGATCCTGGCAGCTGATGTTACCCACAGTGCACAATTACTTCAGGATGGAAAAGTTGCCAGATCTTTCTGAAGGGTACATCATCAAAGTCAGAAGACCAAGACTTCAGCAGGGTGTTAGGGGCAAATAGTAGAGTAGTGATAAGACAAATTGCTGACGTTGAAGCCATTGGTACAGAGAATGCTGCCGCGATAAGTGAAGCTAGATTGGACAGTTGACGTTCAGCATAGCACATATCACCTCTGTATGTTGACATACATGATAATAATGATCCAAAACAGAATTGCACCAATTGTAGGTGAACCAGGTGATCAAAATCAGACAGCAGGGCGTAGTGCAGGCGAAGGAGGTGTGGTTAGTTCAGGGTCAAGCCCGATAGAAGTGAACATTTGGGGTGAAGGTGTAGAGTTGGATGTTTCCGGATCAAGTGCAATGTCGATTGTGGTCAAAGAGACCTTGCAAAACCTCAAATGTATCGCCTAATGACAAATCAGGACGTTTGTACAAGTGAACATGGTGTGGTGCTTCTAGCCAATATGGCAAACTCAGAGGCTTCAGAATTGGTCCCTCTGATATGATGCTAACACACTGTTAGGAGAGAAGATTGACTGGCAATTCCATCTTCTGGTATCTAAAGAAGATAAAGTCGCTCATGAGGCGGAGGAAAATCAACGAGGACGTGCACACACACACAATGAGAAAGTACAGAAATTGCTTTAGAGAAGATTTATTAGAAAATGTTGTGGTGCGGAGATACGATTGTCAATTCAACTCAGAAGATGAAGCTTGGTACTTCTAGAAAACACCAAAAAGTCATTGAGGTAGATAGACCGGA
>JAMKCH010049967.1:0-14164 GCA_023653785.1 Ophioderma brevispina
AGGTGTCAAACCTTTCTGTAGTGGGAGCGTAAACGAAATTCTTAAATAAGGCCCCTATGATATACTTCAGTCGCTCTATTACATTGCCCTACCCATTGACAGATCCATAGGAGCACCCCGGGGACATGAATCAGGATAGTAGGGGGGTTATGCTTTCCTGTGAGCCAAACAAGGTTTTTCCATGTTTGGCTGAACTGGTGTAGAGAAAAAAAGATATGGCAAAATGGTTCGACTGTTTGTTGACATACAAACATATCCAGACTTACCATTTTATAAGCGGATTGCAATCCGTCCAATAAAAAAAATTCTTACAGTGCCCGCATCTATCTTCTATAATTATACCAGTGGTTTGTGTCGTCTGACTGACTGTCTATTTTCTCGGACCAGAGGGCGGTTGCACATTCCTGAAAACTTGGTGGGTGGGTGCCCCTTGACCGTCCCGAAGACCGAGTTTGATTTGGTTAGTGGACCAAAGCGTCATCCATCAGGAGTATTCAAGATCAAGAGGGTCACTGGGTAAACATTGGTGTACAGACATGAAACTTGGGGGGGCGAGTGTTGCTGCTGCTGAAAATTTAACGGGAATATATGAAATGGTTCATTTAGGGGTCATTCAAGCCAGGTGATCACGAAACCCAGGTGATTGCGAATCTATGATAGTTCAAGCCAACTGATCTATATACAATTAGGATTACTACAGTCTACAAAACATTTTGTGTCATTAGACACAGTGAAGCAAACGGCGGACATATTGGGTTAGACCCAACCCAAAGCATTCCAGAGACAACTGTTTAACAGAAGTTGTATCTCAGATGCCTGTTTGTGTAAATGAGGCCTTCCTGTTGGGCTCTTTTGGGATTTCCCATTATGGCCATCAGTGGATTCAAGTATGGAGCCTGCGTTACAAATCCAGTGTAAGAGAAGAGTGTTCCAAGCATTCACGTGATTTTAATTTTTCTCATGTCTAGTCGTTAAGCAGTGAGGGAATGGCAAGCATTTCAGCACGTGTCGAGGGGGCATTGAATACGCCACATATTATAATCTCCATCTGCGGAGGTGCGGTAGCATTGTTGAGGTAATAGAGCGCAGTTGTAATGTCGATAAGCAATTACTATGATCACAGACGTGTTTACATTCACTCAATAAATGCAACAATGATGAAATTTATGACAGCAATGACCACATGTCCGCAATGTAGTTTTTTTTGAAAAGATGTCTTTACATTTATGTAAAAACCTCTTAAGGGTTATGACAACAGGGGGATTCATTTATTCATAAAGAAAAAACACATGATAATGTTTGCTTATTTCTGACATCAGAGATCACAACTATTGGTACTTCAATTGTAAATGCCAGCGCTTCAGCTAAAAAATTAGGTTCATCCTTAATGTAAGATGCCCGGAATTAGCCTAGGCATGAATCTTTCTATTAAAAGTTTCAAAAGATAACAAGATTGCTACAGCTTTATTCCGTAAACGAGTCTTTACTCTGTCTAACTAATGAATATCTTACACCAAGGACACACCAAAAAGTGTGGTTTCACTTCAGTTAGATGTAATAGCCTTGACAATACAAAGCTTGCCATATCATGGTACACTAGGCTCAATAAAGAGCGATTAAGTTGGTGTACACGATGGACGCTACTCATTCAAAATAGCTGCTGAAAAGGTGAATCACTCAATACTTCTGGCCAGATAAGTATAGATCTGTCTTTATCATGATTAAAATCATGAAATTAACCTGATGTTGTTATGGTGGACTGTCATGTTTTTTTATGATTTATCCAAATTTCTTCCCTCTTGTGGAGAACCTTGCATATTTTCTTTTCTGAAATGCATACATGTACTTTCATATGTCCAGGACGCAATGTAGTTGCCATTTGCTATGGGCCTTATACTTAACAGTGTAGTGCGGACTGTGTGTATTTTCAATTAGTAGAGAAAAGCGCTTTACACAATTGGCGTTAAGTAGTTTTCGAACATGCGACCTTCAAGATTTATGACGCATACCATTACACTAGACCACAGCAGATTAGCTGCTGAGGTGGTGTTTTTTTATTCAATATATATCTTCACGGAATAAAGGTCATATCATATAAGACAATAGATCTGAAAAAGGCCGTGAGCTCTGGAGAGCTAATGGCGGCCATCCAGCACATGCTGCCTGGCATGGTGGGCGTGGTTTCCCAAAGGCTAGGCCCACCGCCGAAAACTGTGGAGATGTCAGGAAGGGCATTCCCGGTAAGATATTTTGCCCAATAAATCATACAAAGCAGTATTGCTGAGTGTGAGGTGTATCCGGCCACCCCCGTTAGCGGGGGACAAAACCGGATTAAAACTTTGGTATAATAAACTAACTATAATTAAATCGATACATAAAAAAAACATACACACTCCATACTATACTTTTTACTATACTTATTGAACTGTGACTGAAAGATGATGCTGCTATTCAAATGTTAACTACAGAAAATAATATTGCGTCCAGGACCTACTAGTATCTTGACTCCCCAAATCCAAACTCCCCCTGACTTTTATTTATACTTATTTGGAATAATACCCAGCATGCATGCAGGTGCAGATGTGTGGATGTGTGAGGGCGTCGCATGCGTGCATGTGTGTGTGAAGTGTATGGGAAGTGAGAGATGGTAGGGATAAGTGATACCACTCAAATTATTAATCCATTTCATTCACATATATTGTACACAAATCAATTTATATCTTATTACACTCAACTCACAACCACAAAATACTCATGTTGTATCTCAAACTATTTATTTTCAGTATCATATTGCCACCCTTTCAACATTCGATTGATCAAGCTGAAATATACCCACTTATTCTGAATGTACTGTGGAATTTGTAAAAGGAGAACCTGATGTTTAATTTAATGAAAATCATTTTTTAATGAACAGTTACACTTTTTATAAGTTCAAGAAAATATCAGACATCTCATAAGGCATTTAATGCACATATGTTAACATGAGCAATGAATGGATACAATGACATTCAAATCAGCTTACATCTGCTATAAAGCATGTTACCGTCCTATTAAATACAAATGTTAATTTCTGTGTTTAAACAGTGATATTGAAAAATCCACATAGAGGAAATAATGGTCAAGTTATGCAAGTACGTTATTATCATGTCACTGATCTTATTTTGTATTTATTTGAGGGAAATCAAATAATTTTTTTCACTAAAAATAAAAAAAGTAAAAAAAAACTCTATGATTAATTTTAATTTACATAAAAATGTGAAAATCAATATGCATGCTTTCTGAGCTTCAGTAAAGATTTTTTTTCCAATGGTTTTGAATGAAAAATCTGTTCAAAACTTTGTCACAGAATTGCACACCTGTGACATTTGACAAGGTGGTGACACATATGCGAGCAAATACTCTATGTAATGAATCTTGCAATGTTGCTTTTAGCAAGGGGACATGGAAATAACGAATGCCTTGTAATTGCTAACAATGTTTTGTATATTTGAAATTTAAAACATGACAAAATACAGCGCGTCACCCAATGCATGCCGTCTGCCATCGTGGTGTGTGAATGGGGGTCAAAGGTTACATGAGGTCCACATTTTTGTGGGCTATGACCTAACTTGTGGGGTACTACCCAAATGCCGTGAAAATGTATGTAGAAACAGCTGGCAATTATGTTTAGGGTTAACATGTTTACCACAAATACACACAAAGACAGCCACACTACCAAAGCAATCCCCATGCGCCTTCGTGCAAAAGAAACAAAATGAGAAACCCCAGGAGTGATGGCTCTCGATTACAAAAAGTCAAAACATATTTTCTTTTTAAATTATTCTTTATAATTTTATGCCTGAATAAAAAATTGAGGTGGAAATTATTTTTTTAATGATTTTCTCACAAGCGGATATTTCAACTACATTTGGAGGTCACATTTGGATTCTTAGATCATACATAGACACCATGGTGATTCCTTTCAGAATGTATACTTTTATGTAGCCTGCTGCAATAGTTACGAAATGATGGATACCAAACATTTTCACTTGACTGTTAGATGCACCAATCCCTATAGGGGCATTTCGTGATTCCAGGACCTTCTGTTTTATTCATGGTCACTAGATATCCTTGAGAAAACCTTATTCACAAAATTTTTGTTGATTTCCGAATCTGCGGTTGAGTATGAGCAGGCTTGTTCCCACGGTCCCCATAGGCCAATGTGCTTAATTTCTGTCCGTTTACGGACAGAAAAACAAAAATGCGACTTTCTTAAAGATACGGCCGAATGTGCACGAATATTAGGTACACATGGATTACTAAGGCTAACGGTTCACGATATAAAAATCTCACATTTTTTTCAGGGAAGTCGGGGGACGAGGTTGTGGATCACGAAATGCCCCTTAAGGACAAAGAAGCGGTTTTGAACCACAAGTGTCATGGATTTTGCGATCAACCTTTCCTGTTCCTCACTCCTATTTTACAACTTTACATCAATAGCTTAGGACCTTTACAAGTGACTCTTGACCCTTAAAATGGGGTTTATTTTTGGGTGACAAGTTGCTAAATCTTTTTAAAAATTGGTCTAGAGGTAACTTTCTAGAAGGCAGAGGCCTGAAGGATCTTTTTTTTTTCAATGTTTTTCCCAAAAAATAGGGTCTTTTAGAATAACAGCCGTCAAATTAAAAAAATATGGGGTCTTGTGATGATGCTGAATAGGGGTTTCAACAGCTGGCGTAAGCGCCCCTTCAAAAAATAGGGTGAAACTGAAAACTACTGCCAAATGGCCATCTTCCTGAAAAGTTGTACTACTTTTAATAACCCTTGACACACCACCTAGGAAACAGTGGTCTGATTGCCTCATTACAGGACACAACATCTCTGTTCAAACCATCACCAACCTCTTCAAATTGTCAATTCTACATGCCAACAAATGCAAAATTCCCTAACACGTCCACGGGGGTTTTGGCCGAATACGTCCGATATGCAATGATAATTTTTTTTTTTTTTTTTGACGTACTAGATCAATTAAAACAAATTTTGCCTTCATTGCTCTCGGACGTTTTCCGCCGGCAATCTACCGCCGTAAGGGCGAAAGTCATTAACATCCAGAAGCAATGAGAATCATTCATCTACTGCGGGCAAACGGTCCGAGATTCAATGAGATCATTCACCAATCCTGCGGAAACGGTCCGAGGGTGCAATGACAGTCATTTTTTCGCATACACAAATAGTTGTTAAAGTCTCAAGAAGCAATGAAATCAATTGCCGAACCGGTTTTGGACGGGAGATTGACTCTCAATGTCAGGACTGGTTAGTTTTAAAGTGTGCTTAAAGTTCGTTAGCGGCCGAGAATCGATGAGAATCATTCACCTCATGCAGGAAACGTCCAAGGTGCAATAGATGCAATAATCATTTCGCGACAGAAAATATTTGTTAAAAATCCGAACGTGCAATGAGAAAGCATTTCCGACCGGTACAACGGATGTGCATCTCATTGATTCTCCGGACGGTTAGGGTTAGAGGTGCAACAGAAATTCACATAACAAGGTGTTCCTAAAAATGTGAGAATCTGATTTTGCACTGGTAGAAAGCTTTCTATCAAATAAGCCCCACCTAAAGATTAAGCTGAGACCTGTTTCCTTGGGGTACAAAAATTGGTGAAATTTCTAATTTCCTAGAGGAGCAAATAGGAAATCAGTCTATGTTTTCTATTGAAATCAACATTATGCAATTCACCTTGTTGTTCTCATTTGAAGTTATTGTGTTACCGAAATAAAAGGATGGAATCTATTGGGAGTGTTTTTTTTAATCCATATGAAATCACTATGGATGACTTGAATCTCTCGTTGCACACAAAGCAAGCACTAATGGCCACTCTTTCCATTCAGAATTTGTCCATAACATTAAGTTTTTTTTTTTATACACTTTAATGGCATGTCCAAATGAACACCTCAGTGCCCATAAGATGTGATAATTGGGGGGAGCCTTCGTTTTTGATTACTCTTCAATATGAAGCAAATCAGGGACCAAATGCTTGTCACTTTGACTGCAGCTCAGATAAAAACAGAGGGCCACTTCATGACGATATTATCATTTGCTAAACAACTAGCTGTAGTTTTGAACTCGATGTTGAAAATGCCACACGGTAATCATAGAAAATAGTTTTTTTTAACGTACATAATTTTAATTCTTGAAAAAGTTGGGGTGGAGGTACTCACACAAATGAACCATATGGGACTGCCACCAGGGTTGCCCACTAGGGTTTTTACCTTGAAGTCCACTGGACCCCGAAATTTCCAAACATGTCAGAAATTATCTGGTCCAGTGTATTTTTGTGGTCCCGAGAACTAGGCCTATCAAAATGTTTGTAGACTACTACTAATCAACTTACCAGTTTTTCCCAAATACATGTACAGCTGCGTGTTTCTACTGAGCATTGCTGTAAATCCAGCACATAGCGCTCATATGCCGGGTTACGACTCCCAGTACAACTGACGGATCACGAAACGTTACCGCATTTGCCGCTCTCCGTGATCCACCTCATATGGATGACGTCTCAAAATACCAGTACCACGACTCCCGTAGAAACATGCCGCCACGAATTTGCCGCAACACCGGATTTTGAGCTGATGGGTCATGGCTGCTCCCGTGGAAGAAGTGAAATGGTTTATTGCAATGCTCAATAAAAAGCTAATAAATAGCATTTGGCAATCAGTTAGTCATTTAAATATTAATTTGCTTTTTCACTGTGCTTTTAATCTTTGGTTAATTTTGTATAGGTATTCCTAAAAAGTTTGGTTGAAATATAACTTTGATATGATTTAATACCCACTAACACTCACATAACGAGGTCCTGAATCGAACTATATTAAACCATGGCTGTCATAGGCCTAATAATTAAAGAAGTCCAATCGGATGATACAGGCACTCATCGGACAGTGGAAGAAATACTTATAAGAAGAAATTGGGACGAACCTGGGGGCGGAAAAAGGAAAAAAGTAAAGTCCATACAGCGATGTTCTTCGTTCTGTAATTTTGGTGTCATCTTGGTTTGTATATATATTACGCACGGCCGATCAAGCCCACAATTCATTGCACTGACTGCTGAAGCATCCTGACCGTCCACCTCCGATAAAATCATCACCGCTACAGACGAAAATTAACCGCCTATACTGCTTTTTACCTCAGTGAAACTATCAGTGTAATGTAACACTGGGCCATAGAAAATTCCGGAAAATAGCGGCCAATTAAATACCGGGTGAAATCCGCCTTATATTACTCGGTAAAACATGCAGATGGTGTGTGAGATTTCCCAATTTCTATTGTGCCTTTGTTGAAACTTTTGAGGCATCACATTTTTGGAAATTCCTTCTTGTAATTTAACAGGATTGCTTTTTCTAAGACAATACAATATATAAATGCCATTGCAATATTGTGAATTTGGGTGTTTTCCCACAATAAGCACTATATTGTGAATGCTGTATATAGCAGAAATATTATGTCTAACAATTTTGCTTTTGAGGTTGGCAACATATTTTTGGGGTTTTAAAGAGCCTTAGAATTTTTGGGGTTCCAAGTGGACCTCAGTTTGTTACTCAATCTGAATTTAATGTGTCCAGTGAACATTTGTCTGTCATTTGATCCAAAATCCTACAAGCGTGAACCCTGCGTGCCACAAACCCATCAGTCCAACTTTCAAGCCTTTTGGTATATCAATACCCTTTTTTCATGCCAATTTTGGTATATCAATTGGGTTCCGGGTTTTTTTGAAATTTTCTCCTCAAATTTGGTTGGGGGGAAAGTAGTCAATTTTTCTCAATTGAAGCCCAATTTTCTAAAATTGTTGTAAAATTATCAAAAATTCCTCAACCTCAATCTGAAGCCACATTGTCCAAATTCACTTAAAATGTCAAAATTGCAGAAAAAAGGGCAAATTTGGATTAAATTTGGCCCCAATGGCATCCTAGTCTAGCTGTGGTTCCTACTTCCATACTCTCCGCAGGCAAGTCCTACCCAAACCAAACTTGAGAACCCACCCCCCAGCCTTTCCAACCAAAAGGCCAATAGTTAACAGGATTTACAGCGAAAGCAATGCCGCTGTCAAATTTTATTAGCTAATATAAATAGCCTCTGCCTGTCACTTATTCTGAGTTGTAGAGCTCGGTAATGAACAAGGATTCTTTCTTTCAAATTAAAACACAAGCTTGTAGTTTTAGTATTTTGGATTGATCAGTCCAACACACATCTCAAACCCGTTCAGTTGTCAAACTCTCTGTAGACCTGCCTGCAATATTACTAATGATGATACCAAAAATTTCACTTGATGTTAGATGCACCAACCTTATAGGGGCATTTGTCTGATTCCAGCACCTTCTGGTTGTTTCCATGGTTCAAAGATACCTTGAGCAAAGCTTATTCACAAAATTTGTGTTGATTCCGATAGTGCGGTTGTGAGTATGAGCAGTGCTTGTTTACCACGCGCACATAGGCAACTGCTGCTCTACTTCCTGTCCGTTTCGCGACAGACAGAAAATACCAAAATTGCGCATTTCGTACAGATAGGCCGATTTGCAACGTAAGATAAGGTAACCAGGATTAATAAGGCTAACGGTTCACGATATAAAAATCTCCATTTTTGCAGGGGTAAGTCGGTGGGGGACGAGGTTGGGGATTCACGAAATGCCCCTTTAAGAGGACAAGCGGTCTTGAACCACAAGTGTCATGGATTTTGCGATTCAACCTTTCCTTCACTCCTATTTTACAACTTGACATCAGATAGCTTAGGACCTTTACAAGTGGAATCTTGACCTTAAAATGGGGTTGGTATGGGTGACAAAAATTTGATAAATTCTTTTTAAATGGGGTTTTAGGAACTTTCTAGAAGGATAGGCCTTGAGGATCATTTTTTTTCAAGGTTTCCAAAAAATAGGGGGCGGGGGGTCTTTAGATAACAGCAGTCAAATTAAAAAACAAATATGCGGGGGCTTGGGTGATGATCTGAAAATAGGTGGTTTCACAGCTTGGAAGCGCCACTTCAAAAAAATAGGTGTGAAGAATGAAACTACTGCCAAGATGGCATATTCTGAAAAGTTGTTACTTTTCACCCCTGCGACACAACCAACCTAGGAACCAGTGGTCTGATTGCCTCATTACAGGACACAACATAGCTGTTCACACCCTTTACCAACATCTTCAAAAATTGTAAATTCTACATGCACAATGCAAAATTAACCATAACACGTCAACGGGGGTTTTGCCGAAGATCGGTCACGAGATGCAATGAGGAATTTTATTTTTGACGTACAAGACAAGAGAAAAAATTTTGCATTTCATTGCATCTCGGACGTTTTTCCCGGCACCGCCGAAGGGACGTTAAAGTCATTAACAGCCGAGAAGCAATGAGAATCATTCATCTCCTGCGTGGGATGGCAACGGTCTCCGAGAAGATGCAATGAGAATCATTCACCTCCTGCGGGGGGAAACGGTCCGATGTGCAATGACAGTCATTTTCGCATACACAAATAGTTGTTTTAAAGTCCAAGAAGCAATGAGAATCAATTGCGAACGTTTTGACGGAATTGACTCTCAAGCTGCAGGACGGGTGGGTTAAAAGTGGCGTAAAGTCGTTAGCGGCCGAGAATCAAGAATCAATGAGAAAAATAACACTCCTGCAGGGGTGAGGGAGGAACGGTCCAGGTTGCAATGAGTTGCAATGAGAGTCATTTTTCGTGACAGAAAATAGTTGTTTTAAAGTCCGAGTGCAATGAGAAGCATTCCGACGTACCAACGAATGTTGGCCTTCATTGATTCCGGACGGGTTAGGGTTTAAGAGGTGAACGAGAGATTTCAAATAACCAGGTGTTCCTAAAAAATGTGAGAAAAATTCTGAGTTTGCCCTGGTATAAAGCTTTCTATCAAAAAATAGCCCCCCACCTGAAAAGGATTAAGCTGAGAACTGATTTTCTTGCGAACAAAATGGAAATTTCGTATCTTCATAGAGAGCAAAAATAGGAAATTCAGTCTATGTTTTCTATAAAATCAAAATTATGCCCAAATCACCTTTTGTTCTCATTTCAAGTTATTTGTGTAACCAAATAAAGGTAGCGAATCTTTGAGTGTTTTATCCATATGAAATCAATAGATGACTTGAATCTCTCGTTGCACACATTTAATGCGCCACCTCTTTCCATTAAGAATATTGTCCATAACATGTTAAGTTCTTTTATACACTTTATGAAATGACCAATGAACACCGCAGGTGCCCATAACGATAGTGATAATGAGACCGGTTTGATTACTTAACTGACAGCAATAAGGGTACCAAATGCTTGTCCTTTGACTGCAGCTCAAGATAAAAACAGAGGGCACTTCATTGACGATTATTATTCATTGCTAAAAACACACAACTAGCTGTAGTTTGAACTAGGATGAAAATGCAACACGGTAATAATCCAGAAAAGTAGATTTTTTTAACGTACATAAATTTTTAATTCTTGAAAAATAGTTGGGTGGAGGGTACTCAACACACATGGCCCATATGGGGACGTGCCACCAGGGTTCCCATTCTTTAGGTTTTTAACTTGAAGTCCCACTGGACCGAAATTTCCAAATGTTCAGAATTATCTGGTCCAGTGGACTATTTTGTGGTCCGAGACCTCAGCCTTCAAATATTTGTAGTACTACTACTAATCAGGTCTTACCAGTTTCCAAATACATGGATACATGCTGCCGTGTTTCTACTGAGCAGATTTGCGGGTTTTAAATACAGCAAAAAAAAACTAGCGCTCATGGGCCGGGGGGGTGGGTTGGACGACTCCCAGTCAAAATTGACGGATCACGAAAGGTTTACCGCATTTGCCGCTCTCCGTGACCCACTAAATAGATGGATGACGTCTCAAATTACCGGACCACGACTCCAGTAGAAAAATGCCGCGCACGGAATTTGCACGCAACACCGGATTTGAGAGCTGTGGTCATGGTGCTCCCGCGGAAGAAGTGAAATGGTTAAAATGGTTTATTCTCATTCAATAAAAAGCTAATAAATAGCAGTTTCATGTTAGCATTTTAATATTATTTTGCTTCTTCACGTGCTTGTAGCCTTGGTTAATTTTGTATAGGTATTCTAAAAAAGGTTTGGTTGAGAGAGATATAACTTGAGATGAAGTTTAATAACCACCATAACAATCACATAACGCAAATGTCCTGAATCGAATATATTTAAACCATGGCTGTCGATAGGCCGAATGTTAAAGAAGTCAATGGAGGAACAGGCAACTATCGGGACAGTGGAAAGAAATACTTCTAAAGAAGAAATTGGACGGAACCTGGGGCGGAAGGACCAAGGAAAAGTAAAGTCCATACAGCGATGGTCTTTCGTTTCGTATTTGCGTTGTCATCTTGGTTGTATACTATAGTACGCCACGGCCGATTCAACCCACAATTCATTTCCGTGCCCTGAAAGCATCCTGACGTCACCTGATAAAATACCGTCCACTGGACGAAAATACCGCATATACGGCTTTTTGCCCTCAGTAGAAACATACAGTGTAACGGTAACATGGCCATGAAATTCCCGGAAATGCGGGCGATAAATACCGGGTGATGCCTTATAATCGGTAGAAACATGCAGATGGTGTGTGGTTGAGATTTCCCGATTTATATGTGCCTTTGAGTGATGAAACTTTTGAGGCATCACATTTTGGAAATTCCTTAGTTTAATGTTAACAGGTTGGTTTTCTCTAAGACAATACAAATGTATAAATAGCCATTGCAATATTGTGAAATTTGGTTTTCCCACCAATAAGCACTATATTTGATGCTGTATTTCATAGCAGAAAATATGCTGTCTATAATTTGCTTTGCGGTTTTGGAAACATATTTTTGCCCTTTTAGAGCATCTTAGAATTTTGGGGTCCAAGGGACCTCATTTTGTTACTCATCTGAATTATTGTGTACAGAGAAAATTTTGTCGTCATTTGATGCAAAAATCCTACTAAGCGGGGAAACCCTTGGCCGTGCCAACAAACATCGTCCACTTTCAGACCTTTGGTATATCATATAACCCCTTTTTTTCAGTGCCAATTTGGTATATCAGTGGGTCAGGGTTTTTTGCAAAAATTTTGTTATTTCTCAAATTTGTTGGGAAAATTAGTCAAATTTTCTCAATTGGAAGCAAAAATTTTCTAAAAATGGTTGGAAAATTAGTCAAAAATTTCCTCAATCTGAAGCCAAAATGGGCCAAATTCACTTAAAATTGTCCCAAATTTTCAGGAAAAAAAAAAATGGCACATTTGGATTTTAAATGTGGCCCCAAACCCCAAATTGGCCACCCTCCTGTATGAGATATGGGCCCTACTCCATATCTCAGAGGCAAGTCCCTACCCAAAAAAACTTGAAGAACCAAACCCCCAGCCTTTCCAACCAAAGGCCAATGGTTAACAGGATTTACAGCGAAAGCAGTGCTGTCAAATTTTAATTAGCTAAATATAAATAGCCTCTGCCTGTCACTTATTGAGTTTAGAGCTCTTGTAATGAACAAGGATTCTTTTCTTTCAATCAACCAAGCTTGTAATTTAAAAGGATTTGAATTGATCAGTCACACACATCCTCAAGCCATTTCCAGTTGTCAAACTCTCTGGATGGATATACACACGGAATCTTTGTATGTTTTCTCATTATACTCTAGTGCTCAGGGTGGTTTGTGTTGCATTATCTGTCCAGAGCTAAACTCGTCATGAATCCACTAATTGAAGGTCCAGGACACTAGTTGGTTGGTACCATAATTCCCACTGATGCCGAAAATGCTGAAATGCCCGCCCTGGGTTTGGGGGGGGGTCACGCCCCTTTGGAGCGAAGTCCTTTCCTGACTGTATGTACAAAACCGTTGGACCTAGAAGGTTAAGAGACCATCAAAATTTGCGGAATGGCCACTTATGGAGGGGTCATTATATATTTTTATATCCAAAGTCAAATGTTTTTTAAGATAATTGACAAAAACTGATTTCCCATATTGCGCACATACTATTAGAATGAATTCTACGTTTTCATGCCAAAACAGAAAGGAGTTCACCATACCCCTTGGATTGCTCTAACTCTTCCTCAGTGTAAATTTTTGGGGTAGCTAAGGATCATCACAAAAAAAATTCATATTCCTTTCCGTTTCTCAAATGGCAGCCCGTCAAATTGTGACTTTGAGCAAAATTGGGTAATAGTAGGTGAAACCATGCATTTTTGTAAGTTGCTGTAACCTAGAAGTTGAGAGAACACTCCAATGTGCGGAGGGCCCACCTTAGGGGGGGTCAGTAATATAATTTATATCAAAAAGGTCAAAGGTTTTTAAGATAATTGTCAAAAACTGATTTCACACCATATCGTTCACTTACAATTATGAATGTATTTCATAATATGGTTTTCATGCCAACACAGGAAGGGAGTTCACCCTAGACCTTGGATTTTGCTTTAACGCCCCTCGGGATAATTGTGTGTACTAAGGGTACGGTCACAAACATAAAATTCATATTCCTTTCCGTTCTCAAACGGCAGCCCGTAAAATGTTGTTACCTTGAGCGAAATTGGGTAATTTTATATAGTTACACCGTGCATTTGTTTAAGTGCCGTGTTAAAACAGTCTATTTGCTCCAAAACTCAATAGTTAAAGCAGTTTAGACTTTTATATTACACAGAATCTATTGACTATTGGATCTCAATTGGATATAATCAGCATTTTTTATGTTACTCCTTTCGTTTTCATTGGGAGGGGTCCAAAAATTGCCCCATCGTAATGTGAAATATATTTTTATTCATTGTTCTATGGACCTAAATTAGTGCAGAGTTAAATTCTGCGGAGGGTTCTTAAATGATCTAAACGACTAACTGCATGCCTGTGAACCATGAAAACAGGCAAAAATCAAAGATTTCCATGCCCTAAAACAAAAACACAAAAAAACAAACCACAACAAAGGTTTCCCCCCTCCTCTGGGGTCGCTGAAAAAGGGTCCGTCTAAATTACCCAAATGAAAACCTGAGACGACGAGCCATGTAGTAGGGATAGATACTTATTGCGTCTTAAAGAGGTACTCTTTAAAAAATATCAGAATTAATTTTGTATTGAAATTGTTTTGTAATTTGATTATACATAAAGATTATCAAGCCACATTTTCATTACATTACAACGGTATCTCTA
>JAMKCH010049968.1:0-10872 GCA_023653785.1 Ophioderma brevispina
TTACCTTTTTACAACAGTCCAGCCTTTTTAAGTTTTGACCCCATGTATATGATTCCCCCTTCCTAGATTACCGCCCACACTTTCACGAGGGGCTACCCCGCTATTTGTTCATTAACCTGATAGAAGACAAATCCACTGAGAAAGATGCTCTGCCTCCACGGTCACGGAATTGCCTCAAATGACTAACCTAGAAATGTTTTTCGATGAGAAAAAAAGAAACCACGAGATTTTTCTGAGCATACAATTTTCTGTAATTGCAAGTGATTAGTTGAAGAACTCCACCAAAAGTATTTATTGGACAAACAGGTGCCTAAAAAAGGAAGGCCACAAACTATAGTGGTGAACTTGCTGCTGTTCCAATCGGCCCCATAATAGCAGAAGCATGATGAAGTATCTGCGTGCACGACAAAACACTAAAATAACAGCTTCTTATTACATAAGATTGCGTTTTACTCCAGGTGTAATAATAATCGGTAAACATTCTTAAGTGCAAAAAAAATCTGTTTCGAAAAAAAATGGGGACGTATTTTTCTTGGAATGTCCATATAATCTTGGTTGGGGGGGAAATGTAACAGGGTGACATACGACCCCCCCCCAAAAAAAAAATCTAAGTTTCACTTTTTTTCTAAAAAGTGTAGGCAGTATAGGCCGGCCCATAATGATGCATAGCTGATGTGGTAATTACAAATAAATTACATCCAAAACAATAGGGTTCAATAACCAAAACATAATGAATCAGATAATTTAGACAGGTATATCCCAGGTCATACAAAACAAATCACCATTAAAAACTAAAGAAATAAAATAATAAAGCAAGAGAAAATACAAAAAAAAAAATGCCAAAATGGCGCAAAAATTCAATTTATGACTAAAAAGCAGCTTAAAATGTTTATTCCGCATTGTAAAATGCACCCAAAATAACTGGATGCAGCTTTGCTTTGGCAGAGTATAATTGAAATGATGAAAGAATGCAAAATGGCCGCCACAATAGATGAACTTATTTTTTCTTAAGGATATGACTGATGTAATGTAAATGAGGCATTGGATTAAAAATTGTGATCTACCACAAGAACGCACAGGGCTATCATTGTTTCTCAAAATGGTAAAAAGATTTCAAAATGGTTGACATTTACGATATTTACAGGCAAGTATGTATCACTGTAATTGTATTTTGGGGGATTATTTCGAGTGCCTCTACATGGTGTATATTAATTAAACAATTATTACTTAAAATATATTTATAGCTCGTATGGTTCTCTTTAAACCAGCTGGAAAATTTAAAAAATGGCCTCCACTTTCGTGAATATTCACATTTTTTATCATTTTGAGTCAAAAAATCGATTTTATTGATGGTTCGCCAGTTTGGGAGAAATAATAGCCCAAAGGTTTTCTGGTAGTATAAAGTTAACAATAATTAATGCCCATTACTACGATATCTACTAAAGAAGTAAATGTTATCACTAGCTTCTGCATTTTAGCGTTGGTGTAATGGAGCCGATTTTCATTTTTGTGGGTTACGGGCTCAAACAAGTGACATTTGGCTTTCAGTGGCGTAACCGGGGGGGGGATGGGCAATTTAGGTTGTGCTCCATAACTAAATTGCTTAAAATAAGCTTTTGGGACACTGATTTTTTCACTAAAAACAATGGGTGGGCCAAATCAAATTTTGACAAATATTTGGGCTAACAGTTTTACTAAATGCAAACAGAAACTCAGGCTTTACCCACCAGCTACACTGTAAAAAATACTGTAATTTTACAGTAAAATCCTGGCAGCAATTCTTCACAATTGCCGTAAAATTTAAAGTATTCACTGTACAAAATTAATTTAATCCAAACGCCTTAAAACATATTATATTTTGGTGAGTTATTACACAGGGATTTGTGAATGTGTGGGAATAACAAAACACTGTACTACCTCCCTACTTAGAATAGGTCCTATCCAAATTTTTTACAGTGCATGTACTGTAAATTTACAGTTTGTTTTGTAAAATGTACTACATCAAACTGTAAATTATACAGTATTTTTTTTTTTTTTTTTTAAAAGCTATTTTTTTACGGGATTTTGTGTCAGAATTGCTGCCAGGATTTTCCTGTAAATTTACAGTATTTCTTCCCTGTATTTTTATACTTAATGTTTATACAGAAAAATTCATATAGTGTGTATATTGCTGTTTACCACTAAATTTCGAATAAAGTCTTCACTTTTCGATTTTGTCAATAGGCCTGGAAAATTGACTAACTTCTACAGGCCTTTTCCTGTATTTTCCAAAATTACAGCCAAATACTGTCATTTGGGAAGTTTTTACAGTAGTTTCCTGTAAATGCACTGTAATTTTTTTTACAGTGTACATAATATCATATTTTTATTTAGAAAATGGAATTATTATAACAATCAGTCCCGTAATCAGTCCACTGCTGGACGAAGCCTCAACATGTTTCAGTTATTTGGAAACAGTTTGATCTCAAGTCATGTTGTACTATGGCCCAATTTATATAAATTACAGCTTGGGGTAAGTGTGATGGTACAATGCCATAGAATGAAGAAGTTGAGAAATTGGTCATACCGTCAAATTGACATACCTTTATCATGTTTATAACCTGGGACCACCGAGATGCTTGTTTTACTAACGAAAAGTTTTGTGAATTTTTTTATAAGCACGTATAAAAGGTATTACGAATCATCAGATAACTGTTTGACTGTGTTGGTCTTTAAAGATTGCATATTCGTGGTCTAAGAACCTTGTTTTTTTAAATTTATTGGGTCACTAGCTATTCCCCCCAAAAAGGTTATTTCCCAAACTTTCAGTTGATTCCTGACAGTGCGTTTTTGATGTTATACGAATGTTTGTATCACAGTGGCCCACAGTCCACGCCACTGTGAACGTGCGTAATTTTCTGTTTTTACGACAGAAAATACAAATTACGAATTTCTTCGCAGGAGGTAGATTCTGCATTTGCAGTAAGATTTAGAGCAACATATTAGGCCAATGGTTCACATGATATAAGAATGCCAACTTTTGTGAGGTAGCCTAAAGTCTAGGGCCGAGGCTGTGGCTCACGACATGCCCATGGAAATACCCCTAAATAAATTAAATGCGATTTCAAGCCAACCCACTTGCAGGTTATGTTAGCACACCCATGGAATTTGTATAATTTTATCCGATGATTCCGGATTAGCGAAAAAACTCTGCTATCCCTTTAAAAAATAATAAACCTTGAAGTGCAAATAATTTCAATCCCTTATTTTTTTAGGGGATTACAGAATCTCCCCTCATCACGTCCTTTAAAAAGCACTGAATGGACGAAAGTTTGTTTATCGTTAGAGGCGTTGAGAGACCGCTTGATTGTTTTAACCTCATAGTACAAGCCGAAGTTCAGAAATTGTTGCTCGATATTACAACGCCACAAAATATGATGTTAATGTCAAAGGTTAGCCCATGTAAATAAACCAGGACATGTTTTTCACACGATAGAGAGTGACACTTGTCGCCACTCCAATCACACGTTATGCCACTGCTACTATCACTACTACTATATAGGTCAGTCCTGCTACTGTGTTACCAGTGCGAGCATAAGACATCCATTTATACGACTTCTGTATTGGATTGGATATACTGTTCAGGTAATTTCTGTGCATCGTGTATGACAGCTGTCCCGGGCGGACGCGGGTTATTCTAGCCTGATTGTCGTTTTGATTGAAGTCACTCACGGTCAAGTTCATAAAACAATTGCACTGCATATACTGTGTGTGTAGCCCAAGCAATACATTTTGTGTGTCGATGTGTGTCGCTGTACAGTGCTGGCTGTCTGTTTCTGTACAGTTCATGAACTGCTGTTTCAATTAAATTGCAGCAGCCGCTTATTACGAGGCATGTGCTGAAAGTATGGCATATAACACCTCGCTATACCTGAGGATTGGCGAAGCCAAGGAACTGCCTGGGAAAGATTTGATGTAAGATTACTAGTGATGAAATCTAGTAAGGAGTGAGTTAGTACAATGGAGTCATACTGAAATTTTGGGTATAAGAGGAGTCATTATCAATGTTTTGCATTCACTGATACGAATCACCCTCTTTTCTAGTGGTATTTTTGTGAAGCTGTTTGTTACTCAAGAGTGAAAAATCTGATGTGAAAAAATCCCCCTCGTGGCGGCACCAGACCTCTTTTGCTGGGGGGGGGGGGGGGGGCCAACACGGGGGGGAAAGTGATTTTTTTTTGGTGGGGGGGGGGAAAAGGTGAAAATTTGGGGGGGGGGATATCAATATTTTGGATACTTTTAACCAATTTTGGCCCAAAACCGCTGATTTAACCCCCAAAATGTGGATTTGGTCCCAAATCCTGAATTTTGCAAAAATTCTGTCATTTTTCTTTCGGTGGGGGGGGGGGGGGAAGACAAAAATGAGGGGGAAATGCCCACTGCCCCCTTTACCCCCCTTTGCCCCCCCATGGCACCGTCACTGCTCACCCTACACCATTGATAGGCAAGCACCATGTTGGAAAGCAATGTATGGGATCCTGCTACTGGGAGTGAGTCCAGGCCTATGAACTCCTATTATTGAGCACGTACAAAGCCGAGGACCTGCGTTATAGTGACCCCAAGGCCACAGAGTTATGATGACGGTTATTATAATAGGGTTGATTTTTTTCATGCCAGATTATTTCGACCTCTAACAAACACCCGCAGCTTCCGCAAAAATAAAAATGCAAATTCCGGCAGTTATTGTAAAAGTAGACTTGGAAGGAAGCAAGAAACTAAAATCACAAATTTAAAAATAAGCGCAACATTTTAAAGGTCTGCAAAAATATCAGGCATTCTCATTGATTTGCAAATCAGAAAATCGAAAAAAAATGAAAATCCAGATATGCAACTGTCCTGTAATCTTTGAACACTTTTTGTTTTCTCTCCCGGCTACACGTTCATTGGAAAAATAATTAATTATGCTAATGTTAATTATGGACGATATTGTCCCTTCACTTTTAAGCTATTCTTGCTATTTTCAAATATTTTGATTCTTTTGGGTAGATCACTGGTGTCCTTAAGTGCCGAAATGTATACTTTAATGTGACGTAGACTAGTAAAAGCATATTAAAAGATTGCCTTGTGGTTGTAACCCCGGGAAGGGGGGGTATCTCAAGTTTTAATTTTGAGTAGGTATGTGGCGCCCCCGATTTCAAAAATTGGGCGCCGGAGCTGATATTTAGAGCCCCAAAAATGGGGTCCCCCCGGAAATACATTTTCCTGAAAATTTCAGAATAAGCTGCGGGCAGATTTTCCTCAATTGTTCTAGCTGACTCTTTGAGATGTTTCAAGGAAAATTTTGTAGAAAAATGGCTTTGGACATGAAAAGTAGGGCCTCTGGCAACTGAAATGGTCCTAAAGTGGGGGTTCAATGGAACTGAAAAAAGAGCCTGAAATGAAGGACTATAGGCAGCACATACCCATACTACCTCCCAATGGGAGAACCCCCCTCCCCCCCGGATTGTAACAACACGTCAACATATCCAACAAATCATGAGTCCATCGTCTTTAAAAAATTGCCAACAAAAAACATAAACACTACCACCAATATAACGTTTCCATCTTAGATTTAGTTTTCTCTTTAACAGCATCATTGAAATGTTAATGTACATTTGACTTTTTTATCAGCCCTCGCGAAATCTCCACAACATTTTTAATAACTGCCCTCATCGGTTGGACTAGCTGTAGACCATAGGCCTCACTCCAAACGGGGTGAGTTTCATCTCCCCTTTTATCAGACGTTAGTCCTGTATATTGGAATTGGTCTACTTTTTGAAAATCCAAAAATTTGCCGTCAGAAACAGTAAGTGTGCATTATTGGAGTAGGTACACTGCCTATTTTGGCATTGTGAGAAAAATTGAACTTCTGTCAACCGTTTTGGATAAAGGAGTGGTGTTTAGAGCTATATGCGATAGTTTATGTGTTGAAGTCTTCTCCATGACGAAAGGCTTGTTTGTTTCTTTGTGAACGAAAAAGGTGGAATTTTGGAGGAATGTTGTGAGGCAAGTGTTTCAAGAAATTTAGTGTGTTTGTTTCGTCCCTCCGAACTGGCCAATGTGAAAGTCCATGTCGAAATAGGGGTTACCCTTAGTAACGTGGTGATTTGTACGTTAGTTGTGGAATAAATGGCCTGTATAATTTTTTCACTGATGGTGAATTATCCAAGAATATGTTAATGTTTTATCTTTTATAGTATAAGGAAAAAAAAATAGTTCATTATGTAGTGTTTGAGTAATTTTGTCGTCTTTTATTCTCGGGAAATATTATCTCTCTGGCTATGATTGGTCGTGTCAATCTGTTTTCCATAAGCTTGTGACCATTGGAGCATATTACACATTCGTATGACAAGTTCCTCAGTGGCGCAGCGTTCTAAGGCGCTTATGCACAAGTGTTATTTCCCCCGTTGGTCCAGGGTTCGAAATCGGTCTAAAGAAGTTTGATTTTTTTTATTGTTGTTATTTAGTTTTGTTCTTGTTTGAGCTGTTTGTTACCAGAAAAGATGTGCCGTTATTTTGCTTTTTTCTCCTTTTCCCCGCCCTTTTTTTCTTCTTTTTTAACAACCTACACAGCTTAAAGTGAATCACGAAGTTGGGAATAAGTAAATGAAACAAAATTACAATGGAAACAAAAGAAAATAAATTTAAACATAAATAAAATACAAAATAAAAAATTCAAAAGAATTAATTGAATAATGAGTGAAAAAAAGAAAAGACAAATAAAAAAGAAAAGACAAATAACAAATAAGAATTTAAAAGAAAAACAATATTAAATTAAAATTAATTAAAAATACATAAAATAATATAAGCAAATTAATTAAAAATAAAAATTAATAACAAAAGTTAATAAACAAAAATGTAAAAAATAACAAAAAATGCAACTAAATGAAAATACATCAATACTTAAAATGAAAATGAACTACTAAAAATAAAAATCTTTAAAATAATAAAAACTAAAGATAAATTGATAAATTTCTTCTTATTTCCAATCATCGACATTTATAATCAGTACAATTACAAAGGCAGTGAGAAAAATAATACAATTTTTTATAAGCGAGGTGACAAATGTCTAACATAAAACTCATCTGTGACGAGTCTTTCCATAAAAGTAAGTAAAAAAGACATTGGAAGTTGGTCTGTGATGAAACAAAATTGATTACATTAACACCCCAAGATCGAGTTTGTATACTATAAAATTAAATAAGCAAAAAAACAAAAAACAATTATAAAATCTAGTTGGAAGCATATGAAAAATAACCAAAAATACACGTTGATAAAATACGAAAAGCAAGGGGTTTGTTCAGGAAAGATGTGGCGATACTAATTAAAAATAAAAACAGTAATAAATAAACAATGAAACTTGAGCATAAATACGAACAACGTTAGTAAGTAATTAAAAGTTTAAAAAGCAATTAAGAAATAATAAAAATATCGAATACGAACAAAAATTAATGAAACAATAAAATAAGCATTTAAAATGGGCAAAATATATGACAAAATATTAAAACTAAAAAGTAATACAAATTAAAGAAATAAAACCTGAATATTAAAAATGAAAAAAAATGATAAATACATTTAAAAAAACAAAAATACGAAGAAAAATGTTTTTTAAACAATTATAAAAATAAAAAAATAGAAATGTGACAAATAGTGACCCAAAATAAAGTAAGCTTTAACAAATATAATAAAATATAGAGAAAGTGGAGAAAATGGTTAAAAAACAAAATATACAGTTTTATAAAAATAATTAAAAAAAAATATATATTTTTTTTTTCTATTTTTTTTTCATTTTTCAATTTGGTGATAATGAGAACCTGAATTGGGTGGGGAAGGGTTGGTTGGGGGAAGGGGGTGATTGACAAACACTGTGTATAATGTTGAACCCTGGCGTTGATGGAAAGAAAACCCCGGGGGGGGGGTAATGGGAAAGGGAACTCCTCGGTGGTTGAGACGGAAACCTGGTAGAGGTTTCATGGATGCAAATGAGGTAATGCCATTTATATGCCTCAAGCGCTTCTGCCCAATTATCATATCGCGCATGACCATACATTGTAAATACAAAAAAAAAAACAGGTAGTTTGGGGGATGGTAGTTCGAATTTCATATAGATAAAAAGGGATCGGGGTGAGGTATTTTAGAAATGTGCCCTGTGTAT
The DNA here is from genome assembly GCA_023653785.1 of Ophioderma brevispina. Lineage (NCBI taxonomy): Eukaryota > Metazoa > Echinodermata > Ophiuroidea > Amphilepidida > Ophiodermatidae > Ophioderma > Ophioderma brevispina. The sequence continues at coordinate 8,174 of JAMKCH010049968.1, forward strand.
TGCACAGGAGGAACCTGGGTTAGTTGGGAAAGGGCCACCTTTGGTAGATGAGAAGGGATATGGGTTAGTTGGGAAGGGCTCCATCGTTGTGAAAGGGGTCTTGGAGAGTTCGAAATGAAGAAAAGACCTTGAACTTTTCATGGCAGCTAGTAAAGGGGCCCTGGTATATTTTGCAAAAGGCCCTGTGGTCGGTAGTCAGCGGGACGCCTAGGGGTGACCAAGTTTTACAAACGCTACAGTTACGTCTTATAATGTCCGCACGGAACCAAACAACACTAACCTTGGTACCCCTCTACGCCGAAAACCGCGAAAGCCGAGAACCGCGAAATTTCTAGTTATATTAAGTGTGTTCTACTGGGGCTGTTTTTACCGTGTTAACACTGATCGATCCTTTATCCAGCAAAAGCCTGTTTTTTTGCTGTGTCCGGCAGTAGAACACACTCATAGACTCCTATACTTCCATAAACTTTCGACAGTTAAATTAATCGATGCCCTGCGCAGCATTATCTCGCTTTACTACAACAAACCCGCGTATACACTATTAGGCGCCGTCTAAATCGCGCTTTGAAGACACAAGCGCATGATGTACGAAAAAAAACAATTCTCTTTATCACACTAATACCAAAATACTGGTCACTGAGTCGAAAAATACCAGCAGTCCTTGCAATACTTTTGTGGGAGTTAATTGATTACTTTGTACTTCTAGGTTGATTGCTTTATTTACGAGTAATAAGTTAATCGTAAAGGCCCATGGGGGGGGGGGAGGGGGACACGACCCTGTCTTCAATTTGTGCAGTTAAAATTATTGTAATTCAATGGTAAATTTTATGGAATTCTTACCCTGCCTGTTTTTTGATTGCAATCTCGGACACAGTGTAATATACAATCCCTCTTGAAACTTGGTTCAATAAATCTGAGTAATATCTGATATTTTGAAAATATTTTGTAATCAACAGCTCGGAGTTAGTGGACAAATAGTGTAATTTCCAATAAATGTCATTTAGTTTAATATGTGTGACCAGATAGCCTTTCAGTCTTTGTCCAATATGCCATAAGAGCGCCCTCCTACTGTTAGTCTTTGTAAAAGACGCATCTCGGGTACGCCTGGATGTCGATTTGAATTCACTGTTGCTGTTAGGGGGCAAATTTTAAAGTAGTAAAAATATTTGTGTCAGAAACATACTATTTTTCGCTTTTACTCTGTGAAATCTTAGGCGAAAGGATGTTTGTTTTGATGTTAAGAGTGAAAATGTGCCCTATATGTTGGTCGACCAATATTATCTTTATGTGCTTACAAAATTACGTTTTTAGCTCCTATATCAAAACATATTGAAATATCAGCGTGAAACTTTGAGATCGGGTTTTGGGGTAAAGATAATTTAAACAATGAAAAAAGGAAGTATACAAATTTGGTATTCCACCCCTATTCCACGTATACGCAGAATTCTACTCGCCTTGCCGTCTTCCTTTGCACCGGCTTATATGGAAAGGTTTTGGGTAAAAAACTATGTTATATGAGGCTGACTTACTGTCTCGCACAGTGTTGACATAATGGTGTAGTGGGAGAGCATGGTCTAGCGGTCTTGCCTGTGGTGCAAATTTACCAAAAATTCCCGGGTTCGAATCCCGGCTGGGTCACCTGCTGGGATTTATTTGGGTACTATCAATTCTGGATTTGATATGTATACCAGCTATTGATTAAATACAGATGCAAATTGATCATGAAAGCATCCCGTCCTTCGGAAGGGATGTTAATAGGCCATCGGTCCCGTGTACAGAGAGTCACAACTGTACATGTACATCGCAGTTAGTGTCGAATAAGAGTAGGGTGAAAACCCCTGACTGTTCCCCATCCGCCCCAGCCCCAAAACTGACCATGTTAGGAGCATCCGTATCATAGATACACACGGCACTGGATCAGCATACTCAGTTGAATAAATCCTGACACCACCACAGGCCATTACCAATGACTTGTGGATACGATACGCTAAGAAGAAGACATAATGATCGTGATTGTATCATGTTATAAAATCAACTAAATGTGCACTGAAGCAGTAACGCTGCAGACTGACTGGAACTGCCCATAATGTTGATGATTAATGTCATTACAATAGGCCTAATAACTCAATCTGCAGCTGTTTACAGCTATCTGGGATCCTTTGTTAGCTAATAGCATCTTTTGATGGCAAATTCCATTAACATATTTTAAAGTCCGCAATTTATAACAGGATAGGCATTAGGAACAAATCTATTTGAGTAAAATATGTGATTTTTCACTTCACATTGATGAATTCTTAAAATAACCAATTTTTCATGATTTCCAACCAATGAATGTAGACACTCAGAGCACATTCAAGACTTGAAATCGTATTATTACTAGTATCCTTATCCAAAACCGGCTGCTAATCCCACCAACCAATGATGTCAGTGCAGTGCTGTAGTTTTCATTGTTATTCGGTAATTGGGGGATTCGGGGGATGCTTTTCCATACAGGCAGCAATGAATTATTCCTATGTATATTCCAGGGGTGTCCAACCTTTTTGACGCAAGAGCCGCATTGGTTGAATCCACAACTATTGCGGGCCGCAAACAAGTAATCGGGGCTCTCAAGTTTCGTTTATGACAAGTCTGGAAGTAGGATGGTGCCCATATCTATAGCAATATTGCCAAAAAAGGGACCCATAGCAATTCCAGAGATG
>JAMKCH010049969.1:0-53515 GCA_023653785.1 Ophioderma brevispina
AGGAGTATCCGCTAACAATCGAACTTGATCTTGTCAGGCCCAAGCGACACCCACACCCAAGTTTCGTGAGTCGTACGCCCCCGAACTCCTGCCCAGATGTGACCTATTAATGATAAGATGCTTGCCGCGAGCTGTCCCACTACTACTTTAATTATTATATTATGCTTAAGTCAGGTTTAGAAGTAATTATAGTCCGTCTACTCACAGTCTGGACAATGGTGAACCATAGGCAATCGATTCAGTTGACTCTTCGCGCAACCTTAGTTTCACGCTGTATCCGTTATCGTCTATGGAGCCCCGGACTGTGGCCCCGCCGGACTATAATCTGCTTTCACACCGGACCTAATTCGGTAGACGTTGTTTTCATATAGAAGTCCCATTATGGCAAATGAAGGTATTACAATTGATTCCGACATTCGCTGTATGACGTTGTGCTGGCGGCTTGACGGAATGAATGGCAATACCTCATTTGCTCAATGGACTTATATATGAAACGTCTACCAATCGATTCAACGGCTGCTGGAAACGGCCTTCCATGTGAAATAGCCGGGAAATAGCGGCATGTTTAACGTGTTCTACGCTCAGCCATTAGTTGTTTTATTGGTTCAGACAAGTCAAGTTAGAGGTATATTTTCATCCTGGACGGACATACACGAGCTCTTCCGATCTGCTCTGCCGTTAAGTCAATCTGGGATCCCAATTCTAATGACAAAATCGCTTGTTTTTAAAGATCAATTCTCATTTTTTAGCATTTTCGTTCATAGTTTCCCCCCTTAGGACCATTCCACGTAACTGTGCCAAATACAACTTTTAAAATTTGGGGGCGCTCTTTCAAAAATGGTCCATATTACTTTAAGTTTTAATCATTAAAATTCCAGTTCGAAAAAAAGACCTAACGCAAAGTTGGCGTAAGCCTATTTTGGTTGTTTTTGAGAAGTATATTTTCTTTAAGTAACGACCTGCTCTAATTTCGATGGAGTTGATTGAGTCTTTGGGGCCATGCTTGGTGGGCACACAGATGTGACCTATTATGATATAGATGCTTGCCGGCGAGATGTCCCACTACTACTTTTAAATTCATTATATTATGCTTTTAAGCCATGTGTAGAAGTAATTAAGGCTGGCGTATCTCATGATTCCGGGAACAATGGTGAAGAGTAGGGCACTCAATTCCGTTGACTCTTCACACAACATTATTTCACGCTTTATTCCGTGATCGTCTATAGCACCCGGGGGGACTGTGGCTCCGCCGGACGATATCTGCTTTCACCCGCTTTAAACCAAGCGCAAACTTCATGTCATATCCACAACCCTGATCGGAGAATTTAAATATCCTTTAACCTTTTCTGTTAAATAATGCATTCTAGACTTTGACAATGCGGAATCTTCGACCTTGTGCTTTCTTTGCCCGCTGCACTAACAACAATGGTTCCTACACCTGTGCTGTGGAGGATGTTTTCGCGTGATGATACGAGACCATGACGGACCATTGATGAATGTGAAGAGGGAAGTTTTGTGTTCGAGGAATGCGATTGTGTTGAATATTAAACGGTTCATATACCGTGTACTGTAATCGTGATACAAAGCACGTGGAACGACTTGTGAGGGTAAGTAATTCTAGAGAGAAACCATTTTTATGAAATCATTCAATTTGGTACGTTGGCAGGGGAGACACTAAGTTTTTAAGACCTGCAACTAATGGAGGGTATATGGGCGTACATTTTTTTCCTCAACAAACGAGTAAGAAAAAAAAGAACAAAGAACGCGACTTAATCTAATGTACTAGAAACATGGACAAAACAACCTTGGTTTTAAATCAACTGTGCTGAAATTTAATCCCCTCCGCTCTTCCTGGAGATGCCAGCGCAAGTGTTTGAAAAAGTTGTGCACGTGGCCGGACTCGAACCGGCAAACCCACGTATTACTAGGAGCTGGGACCCAGGGTCAAACCTCCTCTTGTTTACCCCTCACTACAAAAAGGTTTGACACCTTTGGTACTTGGTAGTTAGTATGGACCCTTAACATCAATGATAGGTAGTAGTACCTCAAATTGTATCACTTTTTCATTAGGGGTTCTTTAAGTTTTTTTTTTACACAGGGGTCAAATTTTTTAAATGATCAATTCATGTTGAAATGTATGCCATATTGTCCGTCTAGTTTCATAGATTCCAAAAATGTATAGTTTGTATGTACCATCTATGACTATTGGTTTTGGATTTATATGATAAATGGCTAAAATGGAAAAAAGGTCATTTCCGGGTCAAAATCAGAAGTTGCTACAATTTTTGGAAAAAGAAAGTTGTTCATCTAGCTAAGTGTAAAATAAGGAATACTTTGTACCACCTGCAATGCATAGTGAGCCATGTTATGGGACAAAATAGTCATAGGTCAACATTTGCCTTCTTTGACAATAAGCAGGTAACTAATAAAAACTATACCTTTTAGGTCCTCTTACCACTCATGCAATAATTTGCAAGTATTTAAAATATAATAACAAAGATTAACTTTTAATTTGACCCCTGTACATTGAGATTGACCGTTCGTTGTCAGGTTTATAAGTGACAATATTACTCAATAATAATCTGACAAATAGCTCATATAGCGGTCACGATAGCTCATATAAAGCGGACAAGGATAGCTCAATATAAGCGACAAGATACTCAATAATAGCGGACAGATAGCTCAATCAGTAAGCGCTCGCTCCATGTAGGCTCATCCAATGCGTATAGGCGTGCGTTTCGAGCCCTGTGATATTCCTGTCTTGTAATTTCCCTGGCAAAGAAATTACCGCTTGGTTGCTCGATTTACCCATGCGATATTTTTTGATAAGCCTGGTCCCGGCTGCGATGGTTTATCTCATGTATGTTTGCTGATAAGGGAAAGCGCTGATCCCGAGCTGCGGCATCCTTGAAATTGATGCTAAATGGTTTAGGTTGGTTGGGCCACAGTGATCAACGACGTCATTTGTGAAAGCGCTTATGGCCAAGAGCATAAGGCGCTATATAAATCTCCCTGCTTATTATTAGTAATTTACCCTATAACTCCAAAACAATAGTCGAAGGTGGTACAACTATACATTTTGGAATCATTATGACTAGACGGACATATGGCAAACATTTCAACTGATTTGGAGCATTTTGCAATATACAAGTTCGGAAAAAAAAAGTAAGCCCCCCCCCACAATGTGCATTTTTCTAGACCATTAGGCTCCTTAACCCGCTACAAAAGGTAAACAAAGCTTTAAAATCACACGGAAATGTTTACAACATTTAATAGGGCATAACAGTTTATCACACTCAGTTGAACGTTCTCTGCCTGAAACGACTTCATTTATTAAATTGATTACAAATACAAAATGGCACTTTTTTGCATAGGTCTTTAACAGTCGAGAAAATCAAGTTTAAGACGATTTTTTTTGTAAGATTCTTTTCCTATTGCTGAATCATTCCACTCCGATTCCAATAAATTTGGTACCACATGATAGCTTAGAGTTTCTTCTTTCCATTGGTTACATTTAAGACCAACATTTAAATTATAAACGTCACTATGACGTCATAAGATGAGGAAAATAAAAAATAACTGGGGGGGGGGGATATAGGGTGAAAAATTGATATGTCGCAATATTTCCGATCCAAATGTAGCACTAAAGTTAAAACTCTCCTGAGTATCAATCTAAGTCCTATCCCACCAGAGAGACAAAAAAAAAACCCGTGTGGGAAATCGGATTTACAAACATTTTTTGTGAAAAACACATTTTCCCCTATTCTATCTACAATGTGTACTGTGGAAATTGACAATTATGCTGACTGTGAACTGTTATAACGTCAGTATGACCGTAATTCTAGCATGTTGGTACTCTTTTTGGTACCAATGGAAAGAAGATACCATAGCTATCCATTGGTCCCAAAACCAAGAGTCTGTGATATTCCTGGTGTTGGTACAATGCATGTTGGTACTTCTCCGTTCCCGGGATATGTCTCGAGTGTTAAATCCTATGCACGAAGGGCCGATTGTTTAATTCGTCTCAACAATTTAATTATGACGTTATTTTCAAGGAGAAGATTAACTATTGTGTTATTTTTTTATTTTTTTGCATATTAAATGTGTAACAATTGCAGTGAACATTTCACTTTTTTGTAACAGGTTAAGGAGCCTAACTTTCCAGAAAAGTGTACCATTTGTCAGGGGGACTTATTTAATTTGAACTGTATCTTGACACTGTGTAAACGTAAATTGGCCCCTATTGAAAAAGTTGATTCCACAATTTGATAGTACTACCTACCTTGCATTGATGTAGAAGGGTCGCATACTAACTACCAAAGGTGTTAAACCTTTTCTGTAGATGGGGAGTAACGACTCCTTAACTAAGGCCCCTATGATAATCCTGGCATCTAATGAGATAACAGCTAGGGTGTGTAGAGAGCGATGGGATCACCTCCATCGGCATTAAAATGTTAAATATTCATCTGTTGGAGTATTAAAATTTAAATTTCAAAATCCAATTAAGTTCGTAATCCCTTAAATCCCTAAAATGCCCATTTTTGTTCTTTTTGCCATGTTTCAAACAACTCACGGATTTTGTTTAGGGTGAAATTGCTTTTTTTAACACTTGTGCGCTAGCCATCTTGCCAGAAATATTCAAATATATTCATCCTTGTTTACCCTGAGTACAAAGTATTAAAATTTTCAAAATAAACTGTGCTGTTAAGCTTACAAATCGAAAGGTCTTGGTAATCTAATTGTGCATATTATTTTTTTGTCCTGTCTGGTCCTTTAATTTCTGCCAACTTCGCAGCAAAAAGTTTATATTATGGGTATGTATCTGGATCTGCAAGCGGTGCTCTCCCGGCCATTTTGGAATAAACTGTATTTCGGCATTGAATTTTTGTTTTTTATTGGGTTATTAAATTGTATATTTTGAGTGATACAACAAATAACGTTGATCCTCAGTTGATATAATAAATGTAGAAATGTACTATTTTGTCTAAAGTTGAGACTAAAAAAAAAAAAAGAAATGTCGTTGTTTGATAACATGTTTTGTGCTTGCAACGACGCTTGTACGTTGAGATCTATTCAAATGATAGAGGCCATCCTGTGATATGCCAGGTTTTAAGTTAAGGCAGGGGATTTCATTGTCTAATATAGGCAATTTTAATGTAAAAGCCTATTTAATTATTCTGTGCAATATGCAATTATGAGCAATCGAGTCCATTTTGAACCTAAAACATAGTTCAGCTACACCACTAATATCGATACATGTATATTTAAGGTACATTATGTACTAATCGTGTAAACCCCAATGGCCAAATGGCAGCTCCGTTCATCTTTCAGGTACCCAAATTGGAGGACCACCAAAATTATATTTGTAGTTAATACATTTGAGGAATATGGATATTGATCCGTACTAATCTTTTTTACCTCCCGTCTCTTCTGTTTTACAGAGAAAATTTTATACGCGATATGAAAAGGGATGTCGAAGAAATCACCGCCTTCCTCCGGCCATAGACTTTGTTTTTGGGCTCAAATATTTCATTTTATTTCCATAAAGACAAGCCCGTTACCCAATGACTGTTTGAACTTTGTTACTCGCATTATAACATATCGTGATTTTATTTTGTTAAGTTTTACATTGATAGTTATGCCAAAACAAAATTAATAGGGTGTTTTCATAACTGAACTGAGTCAATAATTATGCTAACACACATATACATTATCAGTTGTAGGCAATCCTGACCTACTAAGGCTGCACTACCTTTTTAAAACAATGGCCATTTCCAACTTGAACCAACACTTTTAGGCAACTTATGGCCACACGATGGAATAAACAAACACCGTCTAAATGTGATGATGTATTTATATCTTGGGTTCAACACACCTCACCCTTATAACCGAAGCATTGCATGCGCCGTGAACAGTAGTTATAAAATATTTTATTCTATAGATAATTCATGAGTGTACATACGATACTCAACCCCCCCGAGTGAACCCTGTCCACGTGTGGGCATAGTGTATTAATACTGATGGTTCCTATGATTGTACCTGTAACGACGCAATTTGAAGGAGATGGGGTTACATCAATGGTGAGTGACCAAACCATAAACTTGGGATCCATGGCCTTACGCAGGATTATTTGGGTTTTATTTTGGGAGGGGGGGTGCGAAACTTCAAAAAAGGTGGGCTTTTTTGGTCCAAAGTGGACCTAACCCCCTAAAATGGTCCTTACCCTCCCCTAAATGGTCCTTTTTTTTGACCGTTTTGAACATCTCAAAATACCTCTATTTTTTTAACCTTTTATCACCCCTGCCTTTTGCACTAACATATCAATGCATTGTACCTTGTTGTCATTTATCTCGATAACACAATACAAAACAGAGTGCCAACCACTTCTGTTGTAATCTTGTGGAAAGGTTACATTTAGACATTTTAAAGAAATCGATGCAGTATTAAAGATTTAACCTTTGGTGATCACCTTTGACATTTGAAACGATTTTTGCCGTATACCCTGCTACCATACGTTGTAGGTATTACAACTATCCCTTTTTTAATCCGTGTAACAAGGCGAACACTTTGTTACACACCAAACTTTTTTAGAAGACGGCCAAGGATGTGTAACCGCTTACTACTCTTGGTAACCATTATCACAGGTTACACGACGTATGTTCGTCCATTGCTGGAATATGCAACCCCATTCTGGCACTCAAATCGCAACTTGTAAACAATCTCATCTCATCTCATTGAAGCCATTCAAAAGCGGGCTGTAAAATTATTTTAGGCCCTGATTACACAGATTATGACAGTGCTCTTACAAAGATGTTGTTGTTCATCAGCTAGTAATAGCGATGAATTAATTGTGCAATAGTTGCTGAACATGTGTCATTTCAGATCGTTTCAACTCGTGGTTTCATGAAAGTTCAAGTTTCCACAGTATGATTTAAGAATAGCGTCGGTTTGAAGCACAAAATACCGATTGACAGATATGGCCAGTAGTGCAATACCATACCTTACAAGGCTACTCATAGTAAATTTCATTTTGTGCCGCATTATTTTGAAATCTGTGTAAAATAATTTCATTGTAATTGTATTATAATCTTGATTCTGTGCAATTAATCGATTGGATTATTTTTTCAGTACTTACTTATTCACCATTTGTTTACATTTTTGAGTAAACGTTAGTTTCATGAGTTAATGTGTGTTTGTGGTTGTTGGATGAGTGAGTATGCGAGTGTCTTTGTTTTGAGTAGGCTTTATTTGAGTGAGTGGAGTGAGTGAGTGAGTGAGTGAGTGATTAGTGAGTGAGTAGTGAGGGAGTGAGTGATTGAGGGAGTGAGTGAGTGAGTGAGTGAGTGAGTGGGTTGGTGAGTGCGTGTTGTGGGTGTGTGTGTGGGTATGTGTGTGTGGATCAATGTGAGTACAATTCATTGTTGGGAGGGTGATAATTATAGTGCAATTATAATGTGGTAGTATCTATGTTTTTATCTTTTTTAATGTTTATCTGTATATTTCTATGTATTTTATAATGTAACATCATGCAATTCAGCGTTTGGCAGCGATTTATGTGTAATAAAAATGAATGAAATAAACACACACGTTACTGGAAAACATTCAGAACAAAACGATACAAGGACACACAATAAAGATTACAACAAGAAAATACGAAAGAGTCATTGCAAATTTATTACAGAATTCGTAATTATGTATAAATTAGGAAGCGAAAAACAGTAATTTGTATCCACGCAACTATCATGTTTCTTTAATTCGTTCTTAAACAAAATTTTTAGGAAAATAATGCACATTTTCATGTCGCATATCAAAACCATTTTAGGCCAGGAACGATAATGAACTTTGGGGTAACCTAGAACGATTGTCTATCAAATGTTTTTTCCTTCACAATGCTTTTTTTTTTTAAGTACCCCAAATGCAATACTAAAGTCCGAGAACATCCGGTTGCAAAATATGTCTAATTTGCCTAAATTCAAATGGCCTCCTTTCAAAGGACTTTTGCCCATAACTCAAGATCCGAGGGTCGTAGAGATGTAAATGTGGGTCTCTACCCTGTTTTGGGGGTCTACGAACTTAAAAAGAACACTAATAGCAACGTGAGATTAGTGGTTTTGGGCCTTATTTGCATCAATCCAATATGCTGCCATTTTTGTTGACTTTCTTGAATGAGTGTGTTGAAATTTGTTTTGGTGTCCATGCTTATGTTATCAAGAACATATTTTTAAGTTGCCGTTTGAAAGACACGGGACTTTCAACGGATGAAAAATAGCTTTTTAAATATTTGTGGATTCAACCTCCCCCCCCTCTTGATCAATTTTCAAAATACAAAAAGAACATCTTAAGACGTCTAAACATAAAATACACAATCGAAGGAAAAAACTCATTTGTTCATTTTAGCAACAGGCTTTCCTTGGTAGCTCAATGGCTTTCACCTTTTTTAAAAAGTAAAGGAATTACTGAAATTTTTTTTATTTTTTTTACTATTTATATTATCTCCCTCTGTTTCTTCTTCACTGTCTATAAGATCAAGGCCCAAAGCTTTTTTCATGTTGTTGTAATGTTTCCTCCTGATATGCGCTGTCTGCGATTATTTTCCAGACACGTCCTTTAGTATACAACGTAGTCCATGCAATGTTCCGTTATCTGCTTTGAACTTTTTTGTTTAGTAACTTAAAAATAAACATTAATAAACCAAAGATGTCCCCCAAACTGCTTAATTCCAAAGTTAGAGATGATCGATTTTTTGTTTCATGCAGTACCATTTATGCACAGTATACAAGTGCCATAGGATACCGTGTATAACAAAAATTCCGAACCGATTATAACAAAGTTTGAATTTTCTATAGAAGGACTTTGATTTAAGCTTAGTTATTTCACACAGTGATTTGGTAATGATAGCATTATGTATATGCAAAAACAACGATTTGTTTGAAAATTGAGTGCGCCCTCATCGAGAATCTGAGTCAGGCCTTTAAACTGATACCACAAATCTTTTTTAGGTTTGATTTTTGGGATTTATCAGGCCATTCCATCCATTCTAAATCCCTGAGGGTGTCGACTGCTCCTCTGCCCATTTTTTTTTGGGATAGTTTGATGATCATGACTTTCTATCATTAATGAGGTCAGAATACCAGGCGAGGAGGCTACCTTTTTATTAGAGTTAAAGCACGTATTAGGTGTTTTTTCAAGAAGATTCAATTTTTCCATCTTGTTCAAATGCAACATACATGGTAATACTGAATTCAGAAATGACAATTTTGAAAACGGAAAAGGACAACTTCTATTTGCAAATTCCACAATTGTAGAACCCATTTTGCTACTTACAAACTAAATTTGTCAAATGAGACTGTCAAATTTTCCAAAATGATATCAAAAGGGATTTTTTTTCATTGTTGAACATTGCAAAGTTGTGTTTTTTCATTGCCTGTAGGTAGAGATAGATCAGCCAAATTAATTAACCCCAGAGGTAATCTGTTTAAGTGGATATATTTTTGAACAGTACCCTGAATTGTTACACACCCTTATGCTGCTGATTGACCTGATATCTCTACATGTTTTCCCTTAAGTGATTATCCTGCACCAACCCATAACCCTCCATCCGTTTATAGATACCCCAACATTTTTAGAGACTATCGTATGTGAAAAATGGAACAGAGATGTATATACCAAGCTAAGAACCTTTGAAAACGTTATGTTTTGTGCTTAAATATGCCCACTTATAACTCACCCATATGCCCACAGATTTTTAGCTATGTCGCAAACTATTTATGTACTTTTTAAAGTGAAAATTAATACATAGTTTACGATTTTATTTTTACAAATGCTATGGAGGAATTGGGTTATGTTGCACTCCCCTCGATTTTTTTCCTGGTGCAAAAAAAGTGTGATTTGTGGAAATGTTTTTAGGTATTTTTTATTTTGTGAGCCATTTTATTGAAAAATCTTACCCAAACCACCTTTTACCCTACCCGGGGTGGGGTAAGCCGCCAAATTTTAGGGGATTGGGTGAACCTCCTATACTTACTCTATGTAAATTGTTATACACCATATATTTTTTGCTCTTAAAACAAAAGGTTCCGTGTTATGTTACATTTGGTTTTTTTGTTCATATTTGAGCCCCAAAGTTCACATTTTCCTACCTTTTACACACAAACGATTTCACAAAATATTTTGCAATGGCGCTGTCCTTATGACATCAAGAAGCCAGATGCTGGGGAATTTTGGTATTAAATTATTTGGTATCACTGGATAGAGAATAACCATAGCTATCCATTGATGCACAAAACACAAGTTTCAAAGGGGGGTCATGGACAATATATGGAGCTAGATATGGAGCTACATCAACCCCCCTCCCCGCTGGTTTAGAATAATTACCAAAAATACCTGATTCGACGAAGGTTAAGCAATACCATATTCATTGTATTTTGCTATATTAGATTAGAATAAAGGGCCATGGTCCGATTGCTAATAGCTTTGTCCCAAGAACCCGAATTTTGCCGGAATTTTCCAAAGGTTTGGTATTGTTAAAGCCACTGTTTTCTCATTTACCTGTGAAATCTAGGCTAAAGGATATTTGTTTGTATATTATGACGAATATGATTTTACACAGTACTCTTGGGATTACAAAATCACATTTTCATATCTCACATAAAAATTGGTTTTCCGGTGGGGTTTTGGGGGTGAAGGCCCTTCTATCAAGATGAAAACGTTATATACTAAATCGGATCATCCCTTTTAAAATTATGGTACACATGTGCAATTCTTCACGGCTGGAACTTGATACTGAAGCCGGAGAATGATTCATCATGGTCAAGACTGGTATATGGAATGGACAATGCCCGGTATAATTGTTCAGTGTTTTTTTATTCTTACCAATATTGTGCCAAATATTGGCAATTTAAAATTGCCACGATCTTAGGATGTATCATTATTGTCACATTTATTACCATTGGCTTTGCTTGTCTTGTCCATTTGGATTTTGTGCTAATAAGGGAAAAGGTCCGTCTCATCAATTTCACATTATACAATTCACATTGCAATAATTGATCACCTACTTATCTGTTAGACCATATTAGACTTCCTTTGTGACTTAAGATTTCGAGCATTTAACAAAATCTATCAAAATGGCGGCCATTATTGGATTTTCTAATTAAGAGCCTGAACCAAACAGCCTATTCTATTAGTACTGTCATAATTATGTTCACTAGACCTTTAAACTGGGTAGGCCGCTATAGATACCGAAATTCTTCTGCTACGAGTCTCAGAACTCAAGATCTAACAAAAGCTATCAAAATGCAGCCATTTTGGAATTTATGCCAAATAGGAATATTTCTGCAACTCGGATTGCCTCGACTTTTAGTATATCATTCTAGGTCCCTAAGCAATGCATTGTGCAAAACAAACCTTTGATAGACAATTTGTTCCAGGTAAAACCTCAATTTTCTTGGACTATTTGAGGCATGTGAAGAGTGAGCTGAAATAAACAACTTGATCAGACTTGGATGTTTCTTCTTTAAATACACCACAAAGACAATATTAATTTATCTAAAAAAAATCAAGAATTATTATAACATAACACTGTTGTAGAAATAGGGGTAGTTTTATGGATTTGTGGTTACAAGTTTATTTTACTCTTTCGGTATATTACGTGACAAAACTTGTAATTCTGAAAAAAGCTACAAAAAAAAGAAATATCGAAAAAATGATACTTATTTAGTATATGTATTTGGCTAATTATGAATATGTTTTATTTGGATTATGGTTTTAACCTGGCAATTTGAAGAAAATAAACTATTGAGAGTACAAATTAAACAGAAGTGAATAAGACAGGGCAATGCGTTGGCTTCCAGCAATGTGTCGTTAAAATACAGGCTGGATTGCATCGATATATTATTTAACGGTCAACCGTACTTTAAACCAGTCACTGTGAGTAACGGCTAATAATCACCGATAACAACGCGTGATTTTTCTTATGTGTTAATACACAGACATTTTGTGATTTTACTTTTTTTCATTGAGCAGCCGTAAAATACATCCACACTGTTAGAACAAAAATTTATTAAAGTTGTTCGACCCTGTTTATCACTCAACTTATTTAAAACTTAACCAACCTTTTAAAATTAAACTTCTTCAGGAATAAAAACGGTTGTTTAAAAGTTCAAGCATCAGTACATTTTTTTAAACAAGTTAAATAATTTGAGTTTTTAAACAAGATTAAACAATGACGACGGTAAAGAGCGGGTTAAAGTTTGCGAGGTTGTTAAAACATGTTTAAAAGGTATACAACCTGGTTTAAGGACAACAAGCTGAACAATTATGTTTAAAAATTATCACAACTGAACTTTAAACAACCCTCTTTTTAATACACTCTTATTCTAGATTGGTTAAATTTGACAAAAAGTTGTCCAATTGACACGGAAAATTAGTCCGCCGGGAAACCACAAATTATTGGTCAAAACGACTCGGAAAAATCGGGAAAATGTGTCAGATCAAATGACACAGAAAGTGTAGAATATCACTTAAAATCCGAGTCACAATGAACATTTTTGTGTAAACCCTTCAGTTTCAAATGAATCATTTCCGTGTCAAAATTGAATAGATTTCTGTGTCAAATTTTAACACATTGAGGAAATCAAAATCATCGGGAAATTTGACACCCAAAAGAAAAAAAAACAAAAAAATATACCACAATGCAAAGTTGGGAGGTGTATCATTATTATCATGAACTACTCAATGCAAAATAGTAAATGGACACAGTAGTATTTTGCATTAAAAAGCGTGAGAATGCAGCTGCCTTGCTTGCACTAACAAGTGCCATAAGTTTTTCCTGTCAAACATATAAACCGTGGTGTTCGCGGTCTTAGAGCACATGATCAATATACAGTCGGGTGGCCAATCACATCGCAAGATTTGCGATAAAACATGGACAACCAATCACAATCGCTGCTTTGATTGAATTCTGAAAGTTTGTTAAAGATACCTGATTTATTTCCGATTCGGGATAAAGAAGTTTCACACTTTTCCACTCATAACTACCAATAAATTGGTCACTCTGACACAAAAAAAGTGTCACAATAAATGCCAACGGGAAATTTGACAAATTTCAATTAAGAGTGTATAGCAAAATTTTAAAACAGTGCTCTAACAGTGCACTTCTAACACTACCAATGTATACTACACACAAAGCAAAAAGCCCGCTATACCCATGATACTTGTTTTTAATTTTCAACACGTTATTATAAAATCTTTTTTTTTTTTTGAATGAGTGGGTGGGGGGGGGTTATTCGCGCCCATCTGTGTATAATTTATACAGGACTGTCTTGTGTTGACATTCTTGTATTATGCTTTATGTTTAACATTGGACGAGTGTGCGTTGAAACAGATAACTGTGCGGATTCGCAGCAAGGTGGCGTGTGCAATATACTATTGGTTCATATGAATGCAGTTGCAAAGATGGTTTCAATAGAAATGGAACTGTTTTGCAATGGTAGTCACAGAATTCGTGTCACTTTATTATTACAATTACAGCAATTAAAGCAGCATATTTATATTGATGCATGTCGGTGGCCATTGTGCGTAGTTGTGATAACATATGTGTGATCAACCACCAGTGTTACTTTCAAATTCGATGTCATACAGCTTATTCTGAATCAAAGAATATATTTTGTTGTTTAGGTTACTCACTATGTATTGAATTCCTAGATATCGATGAGTGCGAGGACGGTCAGTCGGGTTTGTAGTGATACAGAAAGTTTGTGGTCAACACATGAAGTTCATACAGGGTAGTTGTATTGTAAGGAGATACTTATAACAATGCAACCACAGATACATGTCAAGGTATAGTAGAAATCTATACGTTCTTATGCTTGAAAAATAACATAGCAAGGACAAAATGTTTAAAAGACCAAGCAGTACACTAAATTTCGTCGGCAATTATACACTATTGACAAGGATAGATCATTGCTACATATCAATGCTAAACAACACCTTGACAAAAACCGAGCCTAAAGTTATAATTGGTAATTGACGCCATGGTTGACTTGATAAAATAAGCTAGATCTTTGTGAAGCTACGCACAAAGACCTAGCAAAGTGGCTAGATCTAGATCTAACAAGATCTAGATGTAAAGTGGCACATTACATGGTGCATCTAGCAAAGATCTAGATGTAAAGTGGCACATTACATGGTGCATCTAGCAAAGATCTAGATGTAAAGTGGCACATTACATGTAAAAGTGCCACTTTTCTGACAGCATCATATTTGGAAAAAGGGAGTGTGTGTTGATGGTAAAGGTGTTTTTTGAAAATCAATTACTTTTGTGGCAGAGCCAAATGTTTCCTCTCTTCAAAACGTTTTAAAATTTTCCAATCATCAAGTTCTCAGTGAAGTTATGCAACAAAATGTCCTTGGAATTTTAAACGGGAACTTAAAAACTTTTGGGAACCCTGTATATACCGGGTGTCTAAAAAAAAGGAAACCCTCGAAGCGCCCTCTATTTCACGGAGAGAAAAGAGTAAACCATACAAATTAATACATATCTGAAAATACACTTCATTAGGTTTCCGACACCGAAAGGATCTTTCCAAAAGGACACATATTGACCGAGTTATGCCGATTGAAAATTTGAACCAACTTTTTCTCTTATTCACGGATTGTTACTGTCCATGGTTACTGTCTAAGCTGTCTTTAGACAATACACCTTCTCCAAGCACATTCTTTCGTTCATGATTTCTTTGTTTTTGCGACAAAGACCAGTTCTGATATTGAAAAGGTTAGTTTCAATAAGATCTTGCCTCATTCTTCTTTACTGCGCGCTCTACAAAAATAAAACTATACCCCCCCCCCTCCACCTCCACTTTGCTGGCCTCTAGACCATGACGACGGATGCAGGCTTTGGCGTCTCTCTGTTTTCCATTTCAATAATTGACTTCTAATCATTCTTGTCCGTCGGATGCTTTCAAAGGCAGTAGTTATTCTATTACGAAGTTCTGGCAAGTTTGCTGGTTATTCCTGCTTAATGTTTCCTCTAGGCGAAGTCTAGCGGAGTCAAATCTAGGGATCTTAATCGCAACAGAATAACCGCTGCCTTTGCAAGCATCCGACGGACAAGAATGATTAGAAGTCGATTATGGAAATGGAAAAGAGAACACAAGCTGCATCCGTGTTACAGACGGCCACCTTCCCCAAGTAGGCGGAAGAGCAGCGCATAAAAGAAGAATGAGGCAAGATCTTGGAATTTCTAATAAACTGAAACTAAACTTTTCAATATCAGAACTGACCTTTGTCGCAAAACAAAAGAATCATGAACAAACGAATGAGCTTGGAGAATGTGTATTGTCTAAAGACTACCGAAAGAGTAACAATCCGTGGATAAAATGAAAAAGTGGTACAAATTTTCAATCGACCATAACTCAGTCAATATGCATCCTATTGGAAAGATCTTTTCGGTGTTGGAAACCTAATGAAATGCACTTTTCAGATATGTATTAATTTTGCATGTTTAATTTTTCTCCTCGTGAAATAGAGGCACTTTGAGGGTTTCCTTTTTTTTTGAGACACCCGTATGTAGATAAACAGTCATTAAAAATCATGTTTGATATCTCATCACTAAAATTTATTCAGATATTTAGAGTATTTAGAGACTTTATAAAAAGTGATCCATTTAAAAACATATTCATGGTTTTGTGTTTTAATTCTCACAGCTAAATTAACCAAAAGTACTAGAATGTAATCTGAAGCTTATCATGAAATGGCTATGATTATGTTCCTTTGTTTCATTTACAGAGGGTGAAACCTTCTCTGCTTCGGTAGTATTCACACACATTCTTGGCTTTAGCTATGATGTATACTTTGATGAGCCGCCAGTAGATGAACAAAGAGAATACGGGGTTTATGACACTCTGGAAATCACAACTGTTACTGATGTATCAAAAGAAATGTATGTACATAATAGTTATCAATTGCTTAAGGATCATCTCATTTACCATCAATTATCTTGTGCATATCTATTTTGATTAAACCTAATACTTTCAACAGGGCAGCTGGAGTGGACAGTGCAATAACATCAGAAGCACTCCAGATTGGGTTGGGGAGGAATGCTGAAGGTCATCCACAAGTTGTGCGTTGAAGTTTTCACCACTCTTAAACCCCCCGAACAGTGGATCACTAACATCATTGTTCCTTTGCCTAAGAAAGGAGACCTCAGCTGCATGAATAATTACAGAGGAGTTACCTTGATGTCAGTGCAGCAAAAGCTACAACAAAATCCTGTTAACAAAAACGAAGGCATGTTTGATTCCTATAACAACACCAACCAAGCTGGTTTTCGCGCCCAGGTAGAAGCTGTGCACAGCAGGTTCACATCCTGAGGAGAATCATGGAGGCTTTTCAGAGTTATCAACTCCCACTCACTATCACCTTCATCGATTTTAAGAAAGCCTTTTGACTCGATCACAGGAAGTTCATGTTCTCTGTTCTCCGGCACTATGGTATCCCAGACAGGTTGGTAAAAGTCCCATAGCGTTCTCTACACGCCATTCTAAAAGCGCTGTTATGGTAATGGAAATATCGCGGACCCTTTTCCTCGTTTTTCAACAGGGGTACTGCAGCAATGGAGATGTATTACCCCCTTTATTTTCATTGTGCTGATAGGCTAACTTGCTGCAAAAGGAGCGCAACTAAAATACAATTCCGGAATTGATGATACATCCACGTCAGTCCAGGAGGTATCCATCCGCCAAATTCTAAAACGACCTAGATTTCGCCCTGACGATATCGCCCTATACTGCGGAGTCTTCAATCCCTAAAGCTCAGGCACAGTTATCAAGAACAGCAACTGCAGCTGAAGAATTGGCCTTATCATCAGGGTGGGCAAAAGACAGAGTACATGACACCAACTGTAACCCACTTCCACTGCTTAAAGTTTAAATGGGAGTGCATCAACCATGTCTCCGACGTCAAATATCTTGTTGGTAGTATGATGGCTTCCAGTTCTAAAAGACCTTAACAGCCGAAAAGCCCTTGCCTGGGCAGTATTTTGGAAGTGAGCCGCATAGGGAGAGTCAAAGTATAACAATCAAATTTAAGTAATGCCTCTTCAACACAACATGCGTGACGTATTTTTGTATGGCTGCGGAACTTGGGTGCTGACAAAAAACAATTTGGAGAGTACGGTCAATTCTTTCGCAACTGTTGCTACAGAATCATGCGAACGTCAAGCTGCATTGCTCGTGTCCCAAATTCCAAAATCGTATGCTGCTACAGGTACGGAGCCCGGAAACCGGGTAAGACTGAGACAGCTTAACTTTCTTGGCCATATTCTAAGGATGCCATAGTGAGAGCCTAGTAGGTTATACGCTTTCTACACACCACCACATGGCAAGAGGACGCCAGGCCGGACAGAGCACATCATATCTCACCTACATCCAAAAGCTCTTGGGGGACACAAGCATACATGTTTCAACCAAGGCTATCTCCAACTTTCCGCAAAAACACATAAGTGCTGGAGGAAACTTGCGATCCCCTGCTTCGTGCATTCGACTGATATGATGTGAATACTTTCTGACGACAACGTGGCACAAGCAAGATCGAGAATCAAAAATGTGTGCGTTGCGACTGTGTGTGGTGACTGTATGTGTGTGTGTGAGTGTTATGTGAGTGAGTGCGTGTGGTTTGTGTGCGCGCTCGCGTGTGTGTGTGGCGTGTCATGTGTGGTGTGTGTGGTGTGCGTGTGTGATATACCATAGAAAATGAATTTAACTTCTATTGCGGTAACCGGCGATGCAAGACTTTCGGCCACGCAATTTACACAACGCAAGTTATAGTGAAGTATTGGACGAACTTTTTTCAGTTTGCTTGTGAAAAAAAAAACCGTCGATATAAATTTGTTTTATACTTTCAGAGCTGACATCAATATTCCATACCAGTGAAATAACAAACTTCGCAAGTAAAAGTACCGCGACAGTCACGCCTTGAATGACAAATACAATATACATGATCGATGCTAGTTCGGCAAACTGAAATGAAGGCGTCATTGCCTTCTTTAGCGTCAATTTCATAAAAGGCTCCAGTGTGGATACAGAGGATGTCAAGGCTATGTTCTTTGGTGGCTTAACAGATGGTAATCGTATACCAGCAGCGGGCGGCAAGATTCGTTTGTCTTACCTGACACTTTGACTGTTTCAGGTGGGTATACCGTATAGCTGTAACCATGCAATATCCAGTTTCCAGTTTGTAAGTGATATTTTGTCGTATACAATACAAACCATTTGATATAGCTGCCTTCTCAAAACCAGGGTCAAGCGCTTTACAAAATAGAGAGTAATTACTATTTGCCTAAACATAGTATCAACAGGTATTGAAAAGATAACCCTGAGATAATTACTTAACATCGAACTTAAAATAATGCCAACTAAAAGACACTGTCCTTTAGACAGAATATATAGCAAGAATGTACAGGAAACATCGACCTTTTAAACGATTAGTTTCAAGAGCAGTATTACTACAGGTTTTTAGTGTTAATTCTTATGAAGGAAGTGTCATCTTTCCAAACGTCCGGCTGTGTTTAATTGTCCGTGGTTTGGTTTTGGTTGCAATCCATATTTTCTATGACGGACAAATTACAGTCTAATTTTTTATTCGGTCATTAACGCATATTGTCGATGGTCAGAATTCATTTGGAGGGGGAGTGTTGAGATCATAAACTAACACTGAAACACCACTTTGTGTTCAACAGAATATGATGCTTTAACCCATTTTAACATGAACTTTTTTGTATAATGCTTCATACCAGATTTTCATTGAATGATGTAGTAAGGTGAGACACGCTATCGATTCCTTTGTTTTGCGTCAATCAAAGAACGGATAATTTGTCCATGAACATCGTGCTGGGTGAAGAGGAGGATTAAGGCCACGTAAAAATATTGTAGTGTTTGTTATGAGTGACCAAAAACTCTAAACTACTTAAATGATTGAATCAAGCTGTTGAATATTATTCTGGACAAGATAATAAATGTAACGTGTCAGATTTTCTAGTAATTCCTT
This sequence comes from Ophioderma brevispina, assembly GCA_023653785.1. Classification (NCBI taxonomy): domain Eukaryota; kingdom Metazoa; phylum Echinodermata; class Ophiuroidea; order Amphilepidida; family Ophiodermatidae; genus Ophioderma; species Ophioderma brevispina. The sequence goes on from JAMKCH010049969.1 coordinate 19,042, forward strand.
AGGGACGTAAAAGACTTTGGTGAGTAATAATTACTTCTCGTATCATTTTCTTATTTGAATGCTTCAGAGTTTTGTTGAATTTTGATTTTGGAATGTATTCAGTGGCATTTGCGGGGGGGGGGGGGGGGGGGGGGGTAATATGTTTCTTCGTGAGAAAAGGACATTTTTAATTATGGCCTTAATCTTATCCGGTATCGTGACATGGATTTCTTTATACTGATTGTGGTAAAGTATACAAGCCTCTCAGAAGAATGAACCGCGACACGCCAATAACTTAAATACCTGACGGGAATACAAATCCTACTATAACTGAAATTAAAGTAACAGCATTCGCAGGGTCACGTAATAGTATGGCTACTGCTAAATTTAATTTCGATAGAGGATAATATCCAATCGGTAAACAATTACAAACCCATTGAAATTATCTGAAAGTATCGGTTCTACGAAATCACTTGCAGTGAATTTTCTTGACGACAAATTAACTGAAATTAAATATACCGCTGCAGGCATGGTCAGTATAGTATGGCTCTGCTCAATTTAATTTCGATGAAGAGGATAATAGTCCAAATCGGTAAACAATTACAACCCATTGAAATTACCTTGAAAGTATCTGGTTCTACGAATCATTGCAGTGAAATTTGGTTGGAATCCTTTGCAGTCGTTTGTGTTTACGATTTAATAGAAGGTACTTTGGGAAACAAACCATAATATAAAACATCCTCAGTTTTATGACTTAATAAATCCTATACTATATGCCAAATCCAAATATGGCATGAATTTTTAATTTGTGAATAATAGAAGAGATAATAACAGAATATATCTTCAGGTTTTAAAATACTGGACAATGCATACAACCTAAAACGCCATACCGTAGCCTAGATTGGCTTTTTGATGTATGATGTGGAAGTTGTTGATAATTTTTGTTTTATATTTTTTCTGTGTAAGTTATGTATTTTTTTTGTTTATATACGCGCGCCGAGCGCGCGTGCGTGCGTGCGTGCGTGTGTGTGTGTGTGTGTGTGTGTGGTGTGTGTGGGTGGATTATTTATATTTTATGTAAGCAACTATTATTAATGTGATGTTCCTTTCGTGCCAGTAGGCCTTTTCGAGCATGTCCTTCATTTCTATAAACTGTATTTTATCTGTATAATGTGTATTTTACATGAATGAAAAAATAAATGATGTATGAATATTTGTATGATATAGATATAATATGCAATTCAAGTCAGATTTACTTTATCAGGATGTTATATTATAGCCAAAATGCACTTTTGTTCTTGAATATTAAACATTTAGAAATATGCAAGTCACCTTTTTTTAAATCTGCATGTGTGTAATTGCTTACGTTTTTTTCAGCTTATCGAGCATCGACTTCACTACGCAGCTCCAGAGAGAAACACCAAGAAGATAACTACTACGCCGTGCCCTATAGTGACTGAGACTACAACCAGAAGAACTACGGCCAGTGCCTATAGTGACCAGACTAACCAGAAAGAAAGAAACTCCGGCCCGTGCCTTATAGTGACTGAGACTAACCAGAAGAAACTACGGCAGTGCCTATAGTGACTTGACTTGAGATACACCAGACAGAAACTACGGCAGGCTCATAGTGATGAGAACTACACCCGACAGAAAATGAACATACACAAGAGACTAAAATTATTTGACAACGGTGTGAATGGAACCAAGTTGCATACAGTACTGATATCCTTTTAACACCAGAAGGAACTACGAAGTTCTATAGGAGCTGAGACTAAGACACAGAGAAAGGAAAATTACCGACAGGACAACGGACCCACACCAAAAGGACTCACGACATTACCTACAATGCCTGAGACCACACCGAAAGAGCCTGGGACAACTATAAATCCTCTTATTACTACAGGTAATCCATAATTTTCACATTATCTAATTCTCTTGTATGTATTCAATAGGTTGCACTACAGATTATAACTCCAACTCTATACACCGTGTAATTGCTACATACAACTTGGAGGAACATTTTCCTCATTCAGGTTTGGTACAGTTTGATTATAGGCCAGTTAAAAGCAACTTTTGTAATATGTCAGTATCTTGAAATAGTGAGGGCAATTGGTACCTGTTGGAATTTAATATTGTGGACTCAAGTAAATCAATTAGCTGATGGATTTGTTTGGCACAGTTGAATTCTAAAAAATCAAGAACTAGCGCAGCATAGCGAATGAAAATCCATCACCTTCCGTCGTGTCTGAATTCTTAAGCAATGGCAAGGACGTAGCTGTTTTCTGACACACTCCGTCGCTGATGGAAAGCGCTGCCGATAACTAATCGATAAATCGCTGACTGGGCTTTTGATCCACGCCAGTTTGACTTCAATTCAACTCACTAGCAGCGTGAATATTGCTTGAGATGATAAACGCTACGAGATTATTTATCATCATCGATTTTTACAGTCCCGCACGCTGCGAGGACTGGGTATTCATGGCTTTTAAGGCACAACTTGTGCCCCATGAATAATCAAACCAAGTCAACGCGTGTCATCGAGCGAAACCACTAATAGTGGAGCGTTTTTGGACTGCAATTGTCGACAACCCTCCCCTAAAGGATAGTAATTCATAATTTAAAATGATGGTTTGTGGTAAAAAAACTTTGTTTGCATGGTAAGTTTTTGGGTCACAAATTCATGTTTTTGAGCTAAAAAAGAAAGAAAAAATTCCCTCTACATTTATCTTAATATATATTCAGTTTTATACAATATATAAAAAAAAGGGTCTAGAATTTTAGCCCACAAATCACCCTTTATTCCTAAAAAAGCATCCCTTTTTAAAAACTGTCCACCACAACGAGTATTACCTGAACCCTTTGTAAGTATTTTGGACTTTAAAAAATAATAACGTTTCTTTAATTTTGCAGCCCAAAACGCTTTTCGGTCTAGAATCATCCTGCCATCAAATATTTCAACCACAACCATCATTTTCTTAAATCTCATATATTTATCCTTCAAATAAAGTTGATTGTGTTTTGTTGTACCGAAGGGAGGGGTAACTCGAAAAATAGAGCACCTTTTAAAGTTTAGCCACTCCGTTATAAGGAAATAATATGCAATTACTCAGGTGGATAAGAAGGTATAGCTGGTGGTATGCTGGTTAGGGCATTCAACTCGCATTCTGCCTGAAGACACATTTATACATTACAAAAAAAAAAAAAAAAAAAAATGATGATCGAATTTACCAGAATCGAGGTTGCTTTTTCAGATAGGTAAGGTCTAATGCACCCAATCTGTCTTAAAGATAAATATGCGGAACGGCAGATGTCACTAATATGTTCAGACATGGATAAGCATTGATCAAGTCGAACACCGAGATACTTGACAGAATTTTGAAAAATGATGTTGCAGTCCAAAATCCGTATAGTATTACTCTCAATCTGGTTAGTACGAGAAGCCGTACCAACGGTCATCACCTCCGTCTTGTCAGTATTAAGCATAAGCTTATTGCTGTCCATCCAACGCAAAATGGCACTAATACATTCTTGAATAGCTGCTTTAGTTGACACAAAATCCTCAGGCGCCCCAGAATATGAAATCTGAGTATCATCGGCGTTATAAGGAAATAATATGCAATTACTCAGGTGGATAAGAAGGTATAGCTGGTGGTATGCTGGTTAGGGCATTCAACTCGCATTCTGCCTGAAGACACATTTATACATTACCCAACAAGCTGGCTCTCAAACCAGGAGTCTCACTACACGCCGCGATCAGATGTGTGGAAACTATTCAACAAATTGCAAAACGTTAAAGGGGCATTTCGTGATCAACAACCTCGTCCTCCGACTTACCTCCAAAAAGTTGAGATTTTTATATCATCTGAACCGTTAGCCTTAGTAATCCTTGTGTACCTCATCGTACGTGCAAATTTGGTCGCATCTGTAAGAAATTCGCAAGTTTGTATTTTCTGTCCGTATAGCACAGTGGCCTATGGGGCCATGGAAAACAAGCAATTGCTTATAACACAAAACCACAAGATCGAGATCAACTCAAATTCTATGAATAAGCTTTTCTCAAGGATACCTAGTGAACAATGAATAAATCAGCTGCTTGACTTTTAACCTCAACTGCCTAAAGGTCACGTCACGTCTTCCCTCCTATCATTGTTACTAAGTTGCCTCTGAATTGAAGTGACACATTTGAAATTCGGGAAACTAACCAAATTTGTATATTTATCACGTTTACCTCTAAAGCCACAAATAGTCGAAAACCCAAAAGCGACTGCAAACCTCACTTAATTTGGGTTTACGATAATTTGTGGTTTTCGCCGTACCCAAACCGGAAGTCAACGTGATCAATCTTTAATTTCTCTGTCGCTTTTTGGAAGCTTAAATCTCCTTGAGATTTTCAAAATGAAATTTGGTAGTTGATATATGAAAGACGACTGCAAGGCCTCGTTGTTTATTTTTTCCGCTTTTAAAAATGTACTTCAAAAATCTCAATTTTCTGCATTTGCTATTCAATTTATTTGTTTTCTTTATATTTTGTTTTTGGTGTATGTTTATGTTTTCTTTTTTAATAGATGATACCACATTGCAAACATCTGAACAAACACAAACAGCTCCCAGTAAAAGAACCAAAGACATTGGTACATCACCTGTAACTGTACCCACAGAATTGCAATCAACATCATTATCATCGGTTATTTCTATTACGACTACAGATGAACCTATTACGCCTACAGGTGAACCAATATTTTGTATAATATTTAGCAATAGTTTAATATTTTATAAACATTTGGTCCACGAGGCAGGTTAAGAACAAGGGCCATACACTTTCCAAAGCTTGTGAACAATTTCGGCTTTGATTATTTGTTGGTTTCGCCGAATCTAAGCCAGAAGTTAAGTCATAAACAATTTAATTTCTTTGTCTGCTTATTAGAAGCTTAAATGTTGTTGAGATTTTACAGTGGAAATTTGGTAGTCAATTTATTAAGCTTTATTGAAAGGCGATTGCATAACCTCATTAAATTATCCTTTGGATCTAAGCCCCTACGAATTTTTGTTTTTGTTTTGCGGCAATTATATTTTCTTATTGGTATATTTTTCTCGTAGTTTTTGTTATTATATATTATTTCTTTATATTTTTTTTTGGTTTAGGTTGTATGTTTATCTTTAGTAGATGAAACCACAATGCCAACATCTGTACAAACACAAACAGTTCCCTCTACAACATCCAACGATATAGGTTCATCACCAGTAACAGTGTCCACAGAATTGCCAACATCGTCAATATCATCGGTTAATCCTATTACAACTACAGGTGAAATTATATTGTATATATTAAGCAATAGTATTAAATATTTTACAAATATTACGTCCACCAGGCTGGTTAATATTTCAAAACCATGGGATTCAATTTTGATTTACGATTATTTGTAGCTTCCCCAAGCCAGAGGTCAACGTGACAAACATTTAGTTTTTTTCTCGCTTATTGGAAGCTTAAACGAAATGTCCTTGATATTTTGCAGTGGAAATTTGGTACTTTATGAACATTATTTTAAAAGGCGTCTGCAAGCCTCACTAAAGTGGCCTTTGGGCATAGCCGTTACAGTACGATTTTTTTATTTATTTTTTCGGCTTTTAAAACATTTTCTTTGATGTGAATTTCATCTCGTGATTTTTTTAATTCTCAATTGATTTGTTTGCTTTATATTTTGTTTTTGGTGTATGTTTATGTTTTTTAATAGATGAGCCCACATTGCAAACATCTGAACAAACACAAACAATTCCCAGTAAAACAACCAAAGACATTGGTACATCACCTGCATCTGTACCCACAGAATTGCCATCAACATCAATATCATCGGTTATTTCTTTTAGGACTACAGATGAACCTATTACGCCTACAGGTGAACCAATATTTTGTATAATATTTAGCAAGAGTTAAATATTTTATCAACATTTGGTCAACGAGGCAGGTTAAGAACAAGGGCCATAAGATTTCCAAAGCGTGTGATACAATATCGGTTGTCGATTATTTGTGGTTTCGCCGAATCTAAGCCGGAGGTTAACGTCATAAACATTTAATTTCTTTGTCGCTTATTAGAAGCTTATATTTACAGTGGAAATTCTGGTAGTCAATTTAATGAGCTTTTGTTGAAAGGCGATTGAAAGCCTCATTAAATTATCTAAGCCCAGTACGACTTTTTGTTTTGTTTGTTTTCGGCAATTAAATATTTTCTTTGGTATATTTTATATTCAATTTCTTTATACTTTGTTTTTGGTTTATGTTTATGTTTAATCTTATAGTAGATGAAACCACAATGCCAACATCTGTACAAACACAAACAGTCCCCTCTACAACATCCAACGACATAGGTTCATCACCAGTAAATGTGTCCACAGAATTGCCAACATCATCAATATCATCGGTTAATCCTATTACAACATCAATATCATCGGTTATTTCTATTACGACTACAGATGAACCCATTACGCCGACAGGTGAACCAATATTTTGTATAATATTTATCAAGAGTTAAATATTTTATAAACATTTGGTCCACGCGGCAGGTTAAGAACAAGGGCCATAACATTCCAAAGCGTGTGATACAATTTCGGTTGTCGATTATTTGTGGTTTCGCCGAATCCAAGCCGGAGGTTAACGTCATAAACATTTCATTTCTTTGTCGCTTATTAGAAGCTTAAATGTTCTTGAGATTTTACAGTGGAAATTTGGTAGTCAATTTAATGAGCTTTATTAGAAAGGCGATTGAATGCCTCATCCTTTGGAAATCTAAGCCCAGTACGATTTTTTGTTTGTTTTCGGCAATTAAATAATTTTCTTTGGTATACTTTATATTAAATTTCTTTATATTTTGTTTTTGGGTTATGTTTATGTTTAATCTTTTGGTAGATGAAACCACAATGCCAACCTCTGTACAAACACAAACAGTTCCCTCTACAACATCCAACGACATAGGTTCATCACCAGTAACAGTGTCCACAGAATTGCCAACATCATCAATATCATCAGTTAATCCTATTACAACTACAGGTGAAACTATATATTGTATATGTTAAGAAATAGCGTTATATATTTTACAAATATTACGTCTACCAGGCTGCTTTATAACATTTCGAAATCATGTGATATAATTTTGATTTACGATTATTTGTAGCTTCTTCAAGCCAGAGGTGAACGTGACAAACATTTAGTTCTTTCTCGCTTATTGGGAGCTTAAACGAAATGTCCTTGAGATTTTGCAGTGGAAATTTGGTACTTAATGAACATTATTTTAAAAGGCGTCTGGAAGCCTCACTAAATTGGCCTTTGTGCATTGCCGTTACAGTACGATTTCTTGGATTATTTTTCGGCTTTTAAAACATTTTCTTTGATGTGAATTTTATCTCGTGATTTTTTTAATTCTCAATTGATTTTTTGTTTGCTTTATGTTTTGTTTTTGTTGTATGTTTATGTTTTCTTTTTTAATAGATGATACCACATTGCAAACATCTGAACAAACACAAACAGCTCCCAGTAAAACAACCAAAGACATTGGTACATCACCTGTAACTGTACCCACAGAATTGCAATCAACATCAATATCATCGGTTATTTCTATTACGACTACAGATGAACCTATTACGCCAAAAGGTGAACCAATATTTTGTATAATATTTAGCAAGAGTTAAATATTTTATAAACATTTGGTCCACGAGGCAGGTTAAGAACAAGGGCCATAACATTCCAAAGCGTGTGATACAATTTCGGTTGCTGATTATTTGTGGTTTCGCCGAACCTAAGCCGGAGGTGAACGTGATAAACATTTAAATTCTTTGTCGCTTATTAGAAGCTTAAATGTTCTTGAGATTTTACAGTGGAAATTTGGTAATCAATTTAATGAGCTATATCTTTATTAGAAAGGCGATTGAAAGCCTCATTAAATTAACCTTTGGAAATCTAAGCCCAGTACGATTTTTAGTTTTGTTTGTTTTCGGCAATTAAATATTTTCTGGTATATTTTATATTCAATGTCTTTGTATTTTGTTTTTGGTTTATGTTTATGTTTAATCTCTTGGTAGATGAAACCACAATGCCAACATCTGTACAAACACAAACAGTTCCCTCTACAACACCCAACGACATAGGTTCATCACCAGTAACAGTGTCTTCAGAATTGCCAACATCATCAATATCACCGGTTAATCCTATTACAACTACAGGTGAAACTACATTGTATATATTAAGCAATAGTGTTAAATATTTTACAAATATTTCATTCACCAGGCTGGTTTTATTACATTACAAAAGCATGTGATACAATTTTGATTTACGATTATTTGTAGCTTCCTCAAGCCAGAGGTCAACGTGACAAACATTTAGTTCTTTCTCGCTTATTGGAAATGAAATGTCCTTGAGATTTTGTAGTGGAAATTTGGTACTTAATGAACATTATTTAAAAGGCGTCTGCAGGCCTCACTAAATTGGCCTTTGGACATTGCCGTTACAGTACGATTTTTTGAATTGTTTATTTTTTCGGTTTCCCTAAAACATTTTCTTGTAAGTCTGTATATTAAAATTGGTCTACTTTTGAGGTTCGAAAAATGTGTGGGCAGAAGACAGTAAGTGTGCACGTATTGGGGGTAGGTACGGCCTTTTTTATTGTGAGTGGAAAATGAACTTCTGTCAACGGTTTTGGTTAGAGGGAGCAGTATTTGGTGCTATAAATTGAATATGTTATGCATGTGTTGAATCATGTTCCTAAATTGTGGAACGTATAATGAGTGTGCACGGAGAGAGAGGGGTGATATCAAATATTGGAAATGAAAAGGCATCTGGGGATGATTTATAACAGAAAACATTTTAGATGTGTTACTGAAGAAGGATATAAGTTGTTGTTGTTGTTTTTTTTTTTTCATCGGACACAAATATTACCTTTATTGCGAGATGGTTTCAACTTGCATTGTGGACTAAAGAATGTGGAAGAATCGAGGAACCAAATCCAATATCCCATAATACATTGTGTCAAAATATCTATATATTAATACCGGTGGTCTGTCTGTCTGTCAGTGTGTCTGTCTTTCCACATCTATTTTCTCTGAGACCGAGGGTCGCACGTTCCTGAAACCTTGGTGGGTGGGTGCCCTTGACCTTCCGAAGACCGAGGTGTATTGGTTAGTGGATCAAAGGTCATCAGAAGTCATTCAAGGTCAAAGAAGGTCAAGTGGGGTAAACGTTGGTGTATGGACATGTAACTTGGAGGGTGGGTCGATTGTTGATGCCAAATATTTTAAAGGTTACGACAAGGTCATCAGGGGTCATTCAAGGTCAAAGGAGGTCAAATGGGGTAAACTTTGGTGTATCCAGACGAAACTTAATGGGCGGGGTCGATTGTTGATGCTGAAAGTTTTAAAAGTAACGACAAGGTCATCAGGGGTCATTCAAGGTCAAATGAACCGCGAAACCCGAGGGTCATTCAAGCCAGGTGATCGCGAATCCCAGGTGATCGCGAAACCCGGGGAGAGCGTGGCCCACTGGTTAGGGTAATCGCCTTTGGTGCAGAAGGTCCTCGGTTCGAGCCCCGGCGGGGCCACTTGCTGGGATTTAATTGGGTACCAAATTATGGATTTGATTTGTAAAAATTATTGATTCAAACTGGAATTCCGCTCTCCCCGTGGTTCATTTGGACTTGGGCAAACGAACCATGAGAGGGAACGTTAAGCCGTCGGTCCCATATGCATGGAGAATCACGCCTGTATATGTAATCACAGCCAGTTTCGATAAGAGTAGGGTGAAAACCCCTGGCTGTCCCAATTCGTCCTGGGTCCCTGGGCATCATTGGAAAGCAGTGTCTGAACACTGAATGATCTACCCCGGCTAAATAAGACAGAAATAGTTCTAAATAATGCTGGTAAAATAGTGGTAAAATAGTGTAACATCGCGATCTGCACATCTATTGTGTTATGGGATATGGTGAAATCGATTAAATGATCCATCTATCTAATCTCATAGCTTATTACCTAATATGTGGCCTCTTAATGGTATGTGGAACAATCGGGTAATCAAATCCAATATCCCATAATACATTGTCCCAAATTATCCCGAATAACACCGGCTTGTAGCAGAATATCATGTGATGTCACATCTCACAAGGTCCCATATTGTGTTGTGGGATACGGTGAGATGCATGCATGCATCGTAATCATTTTATTGTCCTTGGCAACTTAAAGTGCTCCAAGGGGCTTACCTGCCATGGGCCTATTGTTTATCGTCCTATCTAATTGGCAATGTTTACTTCTTGCTAACTAATAGATCAAATTTAAATTATTTTGCTTTTGCCGTGGACAGAGTTAGTTATAATAAAAAAAAAACCAATGGTGTTAATGAGAAAAAAATCAGCCGAATTTGATATCTTAAACATAACATGTTGTCAATATAGTTTATTTTTTGACGTATGTGGAAGACCGTGTACATGTAAATTGGAAATGTGGGGCTGTAAGGAATCACAAAATAGAATACATCAGAGAGGGGGGTGAGCGGGGCACCCAACTTTTTCTGAGTAGGGATGTGTATCACCCGACTTCAGAACTTATGGACTTGGGAACTGAATTTGTCTTTTAGATTAGGGCCTTAGAAAATGGATTTGGAGGAAATTTACAGGTTTTAGAACTCAACTTCGGCTCAAATTAAGCTTCTGAGGCAAACAATTTCGCAAAAGGGGACTTCAAGAACTAAATTATGCTTCAACTGGAAGTATTGGTAACTCAGTGCTGGAGAGGCATGAAATGGGGTTGTTGTAAAGGAGAAGCTTGAGGTAGTTTGAAAAGTGAACATGGGCTAGTTGCAAGAAGTGGACGTTGGGGTAATTGGAAAGGTGAATCTCAATTGAGAAAAGATCAATGGGGTTGTCTAGAAAAAGTCCCTTGCACTGTTAAATGTTCTTTTAAAAAACGGGCCGTCATTTAACTGTCCATTTGGGACTCGAAAAACGTGCAAATAATTTAAAGGACTCAAAACGTGTAAGTACCTGTAAAAAAACGTTCCAGTTTAAAAGACCTTCTTTCAGCAACATAAATAACAGTGTGGGAATTGGCCCATATGTAGATGGAAAAGGGAACTATTCAGGTATTTATTATAGGGTGTGGATGCTAGTGCCCGGCAATCACGTGTGCGCTTTGTTGGTTGGGAACGGGCACTGTGGTAGATGAAAAGATAATCTTAAGTTACTTTGGGGAAGGATGCTCCTGTGGCAGATGGGAAGGGGCTCTGAGACAGTTTGAAAGGGGATCTTGGGTAGTTGGGGAAGGGGACCTGTGGAAGTTAGGAATTGGACACCAATCACCATTATAGTAGCAAAGGGGCCCTGGGGTAGTAGACAGTGCCCTAGGTGGGTGGCAAAGTTTACTGATACTACAGGTCAAGTCGATAAAGGTTCCGTAAGGATCCTAATAACCCTAACCTTGTACCCCCTCCCCGCCGCAAATCGCGAAAGCCCGAGAACCGCGCAATTCCCTAGTTTCCATTTGTTTTTGGTAATAGCTGTACCAATGGAAGCGCGTGTGGTTCCGTGGAAAGTGCAGGGTTCGTGAGCATTAGGGCGTTGCGTTCGAGCCCCGCCGTGACCAACTTGTTGTGTCCCTGGGCAAGATCTCAATTGCCTCGTCGACCCCAACGAAATCTGGGGAGCTGTCTTTGATGGGTGTATTACAATCTAAGTGCTGATAAGGGGGAAAAAAAAAATTTTTGGGTGCGGCTTGGCCGCAGGCCAACCTAGATGAAGGGAATCATTGTGACTCTTTCCTAATGGCGGCGTAATAATATAGGACTCAGCGCTTGGGAGACTGTTATAGTGATAGCGCGCTATATAAAAACTGATATTATTACGATGCAACCTCTGTACAAATTCAAAACAGTTCCCTCTACAACATCAAACGACATAGTTTCTCTTCTTCCCCGTATCCATTGGCGTGGCTAGGATTTTGATATTCTGAATCGACAGAAAGGTCCGGGTGGGCCGCCTTAGTGCCCCTGGTGGGGTGGGCAGTGGTTAAGCCCCCGGAAAGTTAGCTTTACATTATTGGCCACTGCCAGTATCGGTGTCCCCGGGGGGTACTCATGGAGCGGGGTAGGTCACATATGTGTCCGCCGATATGGTCCACATTTTCGATTCACCCTTACTCTACCAATGGGTCCCTTTTTTCCCACCATGCTCTCTACTATATTGATGGGTCTTTTTTGAGTCATTGCTCCTATTATAAATGAGTCCTTTTTCAATTTTTGGTCACAGTTACTATGAAATTGAGTCAATTTTTCTGATTTTCGGTACAAATCACAATGAAATGTTCAATTTTTTTTTCCGATTTTCTAAAGGTAATGAAAGATGGTCCTTTTGCTAAGAGTACTATAAAAGGTGCGACTTTCAAGGCCAACTATAGAATGGTCGAAATTTCGGAACAAATTATATAAATGGGTCATAGGTTTGAACAATTTGTCACTATAAACATGGGTCTTTTTTTACCCGGCGACGCACACCCGTACCCATTTTGAGTCGAGTAACCCCCCCCCCCCCCCGTGATCGGTGTCACATAATTGGTGCCAAATCATCAATATCATCGGGTAATTCTTTACAACTATAGATGAATCTATAGTATAATATTCAGCAATAGTGTTAAATATTTGATAAATATTTGGTCTACCACTCTGGTTTAGAACAAGGGCCATAGCATTTCCAAAGCATACGATTTTGGAATACGATTATTTGTAGCTTTCGCTGGCCCCAAGACCGAGGTCAACGTGATAAACATTTACTAGTAATTTCTCTGTCGCTTTATTCCTTCGATGGAAATTTTATCTCGTGAATTGTTTATATTTACATTCAATTTATTTCTTTTCTTAATATTTGGGTGTATGTTCTCTGCTTTAATAGGTGATACCACAATGCCAACATCGTCAATATCTTCGGTTAATCCTAATACGACTACAGGTGATTCTATATTGTGTGAAATATTTACCAAAATTGTTAAATGTTGGAAATGTTTGGTCCATGATGCAGGTTTAGAACAAATGCTATAGCAATACCAACGTATGTGATGTAATTTGGGTTGTCGATTATTTGTGGCATTCGCCGTACGGAAGCTGGAGGTCACCGTGATAAACATCTTTTTTCTCTTGATTATTTTTTCGGCTATTAAAACATTTTCTTTAATGGGAATTTCTTATATCTATATTCGTTTTATTTCTTTTATTTTGTTTTTAGTTGATGTTTTCTGTTTTAATAGGTGGTACCTCAATGGCAACATCTGTACAAACACAAACAGTTCCGACTACAACAACCAAAGACATAGGGTCCTCACCACCAGTAACAGTGTCCACAGAATTGCCAACATCGTCAATATCATCGGTTAATCCTAATACGACTACAGGTGATTCTCTATTGTGTGTAAATATTTTGCAAATATTTGGTCCACGATGCAGGTTTAGAACAAATGCCAAAACATTTCCTAAGTATGTGATACAATTTGGGTTGTGGATTATTTGTGGATTTCGTCATAAGGAAGCCGGATGTCATCGTGATAGACATTTATTTTCTCTTGATGATTAATTGGTGATCATCAACATCATCAATATATTCGTTATCCTACTACAATGAACCTATATTTTGTACAATATTCAGCAAAAGTGTTAAATATTTTACAAATATTTGGCCACGAGGCAGTTTTTAGAACAAGGACCATAAGTGTGTGATACAATTTGGGTTGTCGATTATCTGATTGCAGTCTCCAAGCCATGCAGAGGGGCAACGTGATAAACCTTTCTTTATCGCTTATGGGAGGCTTACATTTCGTGAACATTATTTGAAAGACGACTGCATTAAATTGGCTTTTGATATCTTAGCCACATACGATTTTGTTTTTGATTCTTTATCGGATTTCAAACATATTCTTTGGTGTTAATAATTTAGTCTCGGAATTCTCTGTATTCTCTGTGCATTTTATTATTCATTTGTTTATTTAATATTATTGCTTTTTGTTTATTATTTTCTTTTTTAGTAGGTAATACCCCATTGTCAACATCTGTACAAACCCAAACAGTTCCCAGACAACATCCCAGATATAAGTTCATCACCAATACCAATGACAACAGATTTGCCGACATCATCAATATCATCGCTAATCCTAATACGACTACAGGTGATCTCTATTGTGTTAAGAATTTATCCAAAGTGTTAAATATTTTACAAATATTTGGACCTACAGGCCTTTTTGTTAAATTTTATATTTTGTTTTCTTTCATATTTTGTTTTTGGTTTATTTTTTCTGTTTTAATAGGTAATACCACATTGTCAACATCTGTACAAACACACAAACAGTTCCCAGTACAACCCAAAGATATAAGTCATCACCAGTCACAATGACAAACACTTTAGCCGACAAAATCATCAATATCATCGGCTAATCCTAATAGACTACAGTGAATTCTCTATTGTGTGTCATATTATCCAAATTGTTAAATATTTTACAAATATTTGGACCCACCGGCCATTTTTTTAAATTTTATATTTTTGTTTTCATTTATATTTTGTTTTTGGTTTATTTTTTCTGTTTTAAATAAAACAAAAAAACAACCTAAAACAAACAAAAACCAAATACAAAATTAAAAACAAACAACCAAAGATATAAGTCCACAGACAGTAACAATGACAACAGATTTGCCGACATCATCAATAATGGCTAATCCTAATACGACTACAGGTGATTCTCTATGTGTGGGGAATTTTATCAACGTGTTAAATATTTTACAAATATTTGTAAAAAAAATAAAAGCATTTGTTTTAAATTTTATATTTTGTTTTCTTTTATATTTTGTTTTGGTGGGTTTCTTTTTTTGTCTGTTTTTAATAGGTAATACCACATTGTCAACATCTGTACAACACAAACAGTTCCCAGTACAATCACCAACCAAGATATCAGTTTCATCACCAGTACCCTGACAACCAGATTTGCCGACAATCATCATATCATCGGCTAATCCTAATCGACTACAGGTGATTCGCTCTTGTTTGTAATATTTTATCAAAAGTGTTAAATATTTTACAAATATTTTTAATTTTTTAGGTTTTTTCTTTTTTTAAATTTTATATTTTGTTTTTCTGTATAGTTTTGTTTTTGGTTTATTTTTTCTGTTTTAATGTAATACCACATTGTCAACATCTGTCCAAAACACAAACAATTTCCCAGTACAACAACCAAAGATATAAGTTCATCACCCGTAACAATGACAACAGATTTGCCGACATCATCAATTCATCGTCTAATCCTAATACGACTACAGTGATTCTCTATTGTGTGTAATATTTATCCAAGTGTTAATATTTTTACAAGTAATTGGACCTACAGGCATTGTTTTTTAAATTTTATATTTTTTTTCTGTATTGTTGGGTTTTGGTTTATTTTTTCTCGGTTTTAATAGGCTATACCACATTGTCACATCTGTACAAAAACACAAACATTTCCAGTACAAAACCAAAGATATAAGTTCCTCAGCATTACCAATGACAACAGAACCAGATTTGCCGACATCACAATATCAACTCATCGCTAATCCTAAGTGACGACTACAGGTGATTCCTATTGTGGTATATGTATCCAAATTGTTAAATATTTTATCAAATATTTGGACCTACAGGCATTTTTTTAAATTTTAATATTGTTTCTTTATATTTTGTTTTTGGTATTCTTTTTTTTCTGTTTAATATGGGGGGGGGGGGGGGGGGGAATAAATATGTAATACCACATTGTCACATCTTACAAACACAAACACGTTCCAGTACAACAAACGCAAGAATAAGTTTCACATCACCCTTAACACTGACAACAGATTGCCGAAAACATTCATAATATCATCGGCTAATCCTAATAAACTACTACAGGTATTCTCTTGTTGTGTAATATATATCAAAAGTGTTAATATTTTACAATATTTGGACTACAGGCATTTTTTTTAATTTTATATTTTGTTTTCTTATATTTTGTTTTTGGTTTATTTTTTCTGTTTTAATAGGTAATACCACTTGTCACAATCTGTACAAACACAAACAGTTCCCAGTACAAAACAACCAAGAATTATTCATCACACCATAACAATGACAACAGATTTGCCGACATCCATCAATACCATCGGCTAATCCTAATACGACTACAGGTGATTCTCTATTGTGTGTAATATTTATCAAAAGTGTTAAATATTTTACAAAATATTATGACTTATAGGCATTTTTTTAAATTTTGTATTTATTTGTTTTCTTTATATTTTGTTTTTGGTTTATTTTTTCTGTTTTAATAGGTAATACCACATTGTCAACATCTGTACAAACACAAACAGTTCCCAGTACAACATCCAAAGACATAGGTTCATCACCAGTAACAACGACCAAAGGATTGCCCTCATCATCAGTAACATCGGTTAATCCTATTACAACTACAGGTGAACCTATATTGTGTAAAATATTTAGCAAGTGTGTTAACTAATTTTAGTTACAAATTATTAACTCAGTAGTATTACATAATTCTCTCCTCTTGCAATATTTAAAAACAAAAATGTTCTGCATTTTCTGGAAACGGTATAAGTACATATCACGTCTTGTTCTGTGCACTATTTACACTTTGAAATATTTTACTTGGTGGTGATCAGAAAGGGAAACTCCCTTTCTGTTGAGTAAAATTGTATTCAAATTTGGATAATCCTTACGCATCCTTTGTTAAGACATACATACTCTACGTAAGGTTTACTCAACTTTGAATAAGATTTTATTCAACAAAAAATGTTGGTGTTTCAAGCATATGAAACCATTAAAACCATGTCGGTGACGATTCAAGACCGTAATGGTAAAGCCAAAAACCAATCGAACGTTCTTAAGGTCTGACTCAGAGATTTGAAATATTATGTTGTTTTGTGTAATAATGAAAATAGTCACTAGAACTAAAGATAGTAAAACCTAAAATGCACAATTCGGAAATTTGAGATTGAATCGCATTTTTCGTTTTGTGCAGTAACATTTATTGTAGAGTACACTACTCCCATAGAATACTGTGTAATAAACAAATTCCGAATCCGGAATTTTATAACAAAATTTAATTTTCTATATGAAGAATTCGATTTGATCTTAGCAATTTTCACACAGTGATGTATATGGACAAGCTTTGTGACATGCAAAAAAACCCGATTTTTGGAAATTGAGGTCGCCCGCACAGGAAATCTCTGATCGGCTTTAGCTCACCTTTACTTTGGCCATACTCAGTAATAGAGCAGGTCCGCTTGTGCCTTCAAAGGTCATGATTTCTTACCGTATTTCCAATGCCAATTGCCAGTTCGAGGTGTTCCGAAATACAACTACATTAACATTTGATTGGCCCGGGTAAGCTCCTGTACAAAATAATTAGATTCGCTTAATGAGTCAAGAAATAAATCTGTAGTTTTTTCTTTGCCTAGATTCAGAAATGTATAAATTTTTCCCCCCCACCCCCCTTAAATAATGTATGTGATAACATTTGTTTTTTAACTCTATTCAATTTTTAAATATGTCGCGTAGTGTCCTCGCAAATAAACCGTGACCTATTCGTTTCCGACAGATTTGGGCACTGAACTTGGCAACTGTTGTTGATAAGATACGTGGCTAATGTGCCAAAAATAATTGTGTCCAAGGCTTTCTCGTTGTTACTACAGTGATACCAATAAGTATTAGTTCGGCCTTTTACGAGAGTCAAGTTTTAGTGTATTTCCATATCCACAGTCAATCCGATGTGTTCATTTCACCCGCTGAAGGAAGAGCTGGGAAATACACGGCCGATTGGTTCCATGGCCTTGCCTATAACAATTTTCGTGGACTTGAACGTTTCGTATGTTCCTGTAATTTAATTTTGATGGATTATGGAAGAAAATGGAAGAATATATTATATATAATATATATATAATATATATATATATATATATATATATATATATATATATATATATATATATATATATATATATAATGAATATGAGTCATCAAAGAGCAGGGAGATGGCTCTATGCAAACAGGTTGAATGCAGAGCTAATAATAACATGAAATTATACGTTAAATTATGCACATTTTGACACTACTCGGAGTTTCATACTGGAACGTGTTGCTGTTCCAGCAATCATCGGGTGTCTGTCACGGTGTAGCACACAATTTACGTTGTTTTTTTGGCACGGCTGGTCGGCTTGGTGTTGCCATGGCGGCACTTTGACAGTAGCTCTGTCTTACTATTGATTAAGTTGTGCTTGATGGACCTGTTAAACATAATGCAAGATTTTCATCGATGCAGAGATTACATTGACCTGTGCTACGCATGAGTATGTTTGACCTCTTGACAATGTCCCAAGTAAGGGAATAGTCAATGTTTTTGTTCTTTAGGTCCCATACATACTTGGAAAGTTCAGTTTCGTTTCTTGAACGATTTTTTTGTGATTATAGAATCTGGTTTTGAATGGACCACCGGTTTGCCCAATATACGATCTTTCGCCATCAATTGTCTTGATGGTGGCTTTGTATACAATTGCGCTTGTAAGGCATTCGCCACGTAAGGGGCAGGTTGTGTTTTACAACAGTTACAGGTTTTTTGGTGGGTGGCGGTGGTCGGTTTTTCGATCCTGGAGTTGTGTGATTTGATGATATTATTGATGTTTTTGGTACAGCTGTAAATGACCTTTACAGTGTTTCTGTTGAAAATCTGTCTAAGTCTATGTCCCACTGGGAAGTGTTTTGTAATTAGATGCAGAAATTTTTGCCCCACATTGGTTCTGACATTTTTGGAAAAGGGGGGGTTGAACCATATTATGTGTCTTTGGCGATTTCTCCCTTTCCTTTTTCTCTGGGTTTGTTTTTGCTTGGTTTGGTATGAAATGCCTGTATGGTAACCGTAATGGCGAAAAATCGTATATTGGGCAAACCGGTGGTCCATTCAAAACCAGATTCTATAATCAGTATTTGTGTGACCTGCGCTTTTACTGTACGTTGTAATTTATTAATCACTCTTAACACTCCTGGAACAAAACGCAATGCAATGTGTTTTTTTTTTCAAACAAGTGACAGACAAAGGTCTATACAGGACATTATTTTTACGGGCTTCCAATTTGAGATATTGATTGCGATGACCGCTTTGGCTCATGTTACAGGTGATACCACATTGCCAACATTTGTAGAAACACAAACCGTTTGCGCCACAACTCATAAATATATTCTCTATAGTATATAGCAAAAGAGTTAGATACTATAAAAATAGGCTATGGCTTCATTTCGAAAATATGTGATAAGTAGATTTAGATGAAACATTTAAAAATTGAGACTCCTTTAAAAAAATTAAAAGTTTAAATTCATATTTAAAATTGTAGGTTCCCAAAATACCTCGGTATTGGATGCTCTTAAAAGTGAAGAATTTTATCAAAATATTCCCATTGTTTTTGTATTCCTGTGACCAATTTCTTTCTAGCAAAATGTACTAATTTTGAAGAAGGTATGATACAAAATATTTCATGCTAATATACCGAATCTCTTATATGCAGCTATTCTGTATTGGTCTAAAATAGGAACGTATAGAATTGAACTCATGTTCTGTGTATTCAATATTAACGTACACCTATGACGTCACGATATTGTTTGATCGTTCCATAATTTGGTAAAGAACAGAGCCAAAACAATAACTTTATTCGCCCATTTATGCACGGAGTGTTATTGTTCCCTATCGCCATTTGTACAAAACAATGGTTACAAGTATTTATCACTCCATACACTTTTTGAAAGACGACTGCATGCCTCATTAAATTAGCCTTTGGATATCTTATCCACAGTACGATTTTATATTTGCTTATTTTTTCGGCTTTTAAACATTTTCATTTTAAACATGTTAATTTTGTCTCGGGAATTTTCAGCATTTCATATTAAATATATTTGTTTTCTTTGTATTTTGTTTTTGATTTATGTTTATGTTTTCTGTTTTAATAGGTACTACCACATTGTCAACATCTATACAAACACAAACAGTTCCCAGTACAACATCCAACGGTTCATCACCATCATCATCAGTATCATCGGTTAATCCTATTACAACTACAGGTGAACCTATATTGCGCATAATATTTAGCAAGTGTATTAAATATTTTACAAATTATTAACTCAGTAGTATTACATAATTTTCTCGTGTCTGGAAACGGTATAAGTACATATCATCTCATGTTCTGTGCACTATTTACACTCTAAAATATTTTACTCATTGGTGATTAAAAACGGAACATCCCTTTGAGTAAATCTTATTCAAATTTGAGTAACCTTACGCATCGTTTGGTAAGACATACCCTACTTGACGCAATGTTTACTCAACTTTAAATAAGATTTTACTCAACAGAAACGGTTGTTCCTTTTTTAATCAATATTTTATAGTGTAATATAAGTGTTGCAAAGCATATGAGAACCCTAGTTAAAACCAGAGCAGTGACGATTCAAGACGGTCTGGTAAAACCAAAAACACAATGGAACGGACTGAAGCTCAACCTTGTAACTTCGGCCATACTTTGTCATTTCTTAATCACTCTTATCACTTCTGGTACAAAACGCGAAAAGGAGCTCAATTGCTTTCAGATTTCTAATCATTTCCCCAGGAAAGATAAATTCATAGTCAGCAAGTTGAAATGGTCGTATAAAATATGGTCCATTCATTATTGATTGGTTTACATGCTCATTTCGACCAGGCTGAGCTGGTCCGTCGTCGGGCGACCTGGAAATATCAGCTGGACCGGGTACACTATGGGCTGCATGTTGTCTGACATCGTGTGCTGGCCTTTGATCACTTCCGGATCTTCTTTTTCACCCAATATGCTATCCTCGCTGTCGCTGTGATCCGCTTCTGTAATGAGAGAATAGCCACATTATAATGCTACGAAGTTTAAATTTTGGCATGTTTTACTCCGATAACTGAAGTGAGGATATTTATTTAAAATGATGGCTTTGCATAATTTGAAGTCCACTAGTATCTGAGGGTGTCCATCACATGAACATGACATGAATAATACCAAGCGCTAATTCCATCAGGGTATCTTTTTCAAAAGCCGCCAAATTTTGAGTTCGGGAACGATATAATAACATTAAAGCGTAATTATTATATCTAATCATGGGAAAGTTGGATACTAAACAGACATGTACTTGTTTATACATTTAGGGCCTATAATTTATAGTGATGTAACTTACCCATCTCACCACTAGAAACATGGCTTTTGTTAATGTGTAGGTCTTCGTCAATTCTCTGACGTTTCTTGCTTGGTTCAGCATCAGCTGTAGCCTCAGCCTGGTCATGACTTGGACCGGGTGTATCAAAATCAATGTCACCACCACCAGTCTCGCTGTCTTTACTCCTCACTTCTTGTTCTCTTCTTTGACAAAACTTCCTGATATCCATGGTTATGCATATGGTCCACAATC
Organism: Ophioderma brevispina; assembly: GCA_023653785.1. Classification (NCBI taxonomy): domain Eukaryota; kingdom Metazoa; phylum Echinodermata; class Ophiuroidea; order Amphilepidida; family Ophiodermatidae; genus Ophioderma; species Ophioderma brevispina. The sequence continues at coordinate 40,506 of JAMKCH010049969.1, forward strand.
TCAAAGGAGAATCCTCGTAGTCTTGTGCTCTTATATTGTACAAATTATCTGTATAATTATTTAACTATATTTAACGGTGGTTCGACTGTATACAGGCAAGCGATAAGCGAATTGCGTTATGTAATGCAATACAGTGTGATTGCAATCGTGACCAGGTGGAGCATGTTGACCCTATTGACCTTTGTGTATCGATCCGCGGGCCGCGGCGTCCGCGATACATGGATATCATTGCATGGTAACAACCAGTCAGTGCTATCTTCCGTAATCGTTCAAATTATTATCATTATTTTTACACGTATTATTATTACTGTTATTATTTTGATTATAATAATAATAAATATTATTATTAACACCTGTATTAATAATAATAATAATAGTATTAGTATTAGTATTATTATCAGCAACAATAATTTTATTGTCCTATTTTTTTCACTTGAGCTCACCGACTGGGGGGGGGGGCAATTGGGGGGAAAGCTTAAAAAAAAAAAAAAAAAAAAAAAAAAAAAAAAAAAAAAAAAAAAAAAAAAAAGGAATTTTTCCCCATGCCCCCCCCCCCCCACCCGTAGCGCCGCCACTGTTGATTGCCTTTCTCAAAAAGATTTCAGTTGGTATTGTATGTCTTCTCATTGAAAGAACCCCTGAATATATTTTGGTGGGCTGCCAGCATAGCTGGAATGACCACTTTGCAATCCGTCGTGCGTGTGTCTGTGTGTATGTGTCACTACAGAGTGTGCCAAAAAGTGCAACATTCGGGGAAAAATATTAAAAATATTTCCCGTGTCAATCTTCATGTATTGTATGAAGGCCTAATTATTCCTCTATAATTTGCCGTGTACCCCATTCCATTTGTGTCTCTGGATCCAGAGATACATTCATTTAAGTGAAAGGGTGTAAATTTTAGTTGGACCACTTTCACCTGGATATGTTTAATCTTGGTAAGTGGTGAAAATGTATTGAAAAGGCATTGGAATTGGTGCATAACTTTCAATGAAGTTTGAACAGATTAACATTTGTTTTAATTCAGGTAGTAGTATTGATTGTAAAACGAACTGCATTATTATATCCCAGATTAAAGTTAAATCGTTACATATTGAGCATTGCTTCAAGATGACTGGTCTTCATCCTGGTTACCATCAACAGCCATAATTCACCATAAGAGTGCGTGATTAAGTTGACAACTTTTTATTCAGACCAGTAGCCATGTAGAAATCATTTGTTTGTGTTCTCAGCAAATACAATAAATGAAATTGTGACATATACCAGAAACATGGTGTTAGCTTAAATAGAAAAAGAGGCAACAAAAACTCGGGTAAACACGAACAACATGTATGAACGGCACTACAAGGAAATCCAAGCACAAGAAGGAATACATTACACTTGCCTCCATCATCTTTTAACCGTATCACAAGGATTGATCTGGGCTGGCGTCTGTACCACCACATCCAACAGAGGGATGCACTCCTTGCAAATGATCTTCCAAGTAGAGTGGCCTACTGCAAAGGGTTCGTCAACCGTCCCAATGAGTTTCAACAGCTTTCATCGTGCTCATTACCCGCCCACACCAACTTCCCAACACAGAGAGTGAGAGTGGCCCAGTGTGAATTAGACATGCTTTCGTAACTTCGCTCTAATTTCCTTTAAAATCGTCCAAATTGATCGGGGAAAAATTTTATGTAGCTATGAAACTATTCTACCCAACAACTGCATCACCTTTTCTTAAAAGTGCTTTTCACCTAATTTCTTAATGTTGCACTTTTTGGCACAATCTGTACAATGTTAAGTTTTGTTGTTTTTTTACCTCAATTTAAAAGTTAAATTGGAACCACACTTGGGTTATAAGTGCCACATGGGATCATCATTTTTGTTGATGAGGTCAAAGATCACGTGCCAAGGTCAAAGGTCATGTTAAGTCTGTGTGTGTATGTTTCACAAAAATGTTATTTTTTTTGGAAATTGACCTCAATTGAAAAGTTGAAGTTCAATTGGAACCGAACTTGAGTCATAGGTGCAACATGGGATCCCTCATTTGCTGATATGGCCAAAGGTTACGTGACAAGGTCAAAGGTCATGTGAGTTCAAGTTGTAAGATAGGCTGAGCAGCCCACAGCTTACATTATTTAAATATAGCGAGTGCGAAAGCCGAGAACCGCGAAATTCTTGTTGATATTATTTTTTCTCTCTTTCAGCAGAACTGCCACCAGAATGCACAGAGGACAGTGATTGCAAAGATAATATGAAGAAATGTCAGGAAAATATTTGCGTATGCAAACAGGGATTCACAAAAGCAAAGAACGACACAACAGGCGCATGCTATGGTAAGTAATCAAAACCATATGAACATTTAAAGATATTTTGTAAACTATAATAAACATTGCATGAATTGAATTACTCAATCAGTGTCTCGACGTACTAAGTATATTTGTATATTTTGTTCCATCATCTCACATTCACAAGATTGACAGATAAAATGAAAATTTTGATTTTTTTTATTATTTAGTAATAATTGTAGCAAGGTACATAAACACACGCAGATTTTGAAAAAAAATTATGAGTCAAACATAACAGGGTGTACATGGTTTATGAGCTTTTATGCGGTTTCATGATCATTACCCCATTAGGTGGCCTCTGAAGTGTCTTAGGCAGAAACGATAATTATATTCTGTTTTAGTATTACCAAACAAGATATTTGGCATTAGATTGATAAAATGTGGATCATTTTGAAACATTTACCCCATGATGACCTTTGGACTTTTACCAGTATGTAGGACTTAATCTATATAGTTTAGATAGAGCAAATCATACCAGGGATTGACACTCAGCGCCAGTCGTATTTTGCTCCTTTACCACACAATATGGCTATGGAAAACACGAAAGTTCGCGCATACAACCGAAATGCATGGTCCCGCCTGTAAAATTGACCTCGTTGCATCTAATTATGATATACAATCGTGTAGGGCTTTTGTAACCTTCACAATAACGAACTTCGTATTACGAGACTCGACTATTTATTGCGCCCTCAGATGAACATAGGTCCGTCTTAGTTTAAGGGGTTGGTACACTGACTGTTTCACATTTCAAAACACACCTATTTCAGTTATTTCAAAGTCAAATTTGATATGTTTAGTATTTGATATGTTAAGGTTCCATATTTTGCTACAGCCCGTGCAGTCTACACACCGGGTCTTTTCAATTGAAATCCCCTTGAAATATTCTAGTTCCCTACTATTTGTTGTTTTAAAATAACTTCACCGTCTATCCTATATTAAAGCAATGCAGAAATTTACCGTTTCATATAACACCAATTTTACGTTTTAAGTCTAAATAGTCTACACGTTTTTTTATTTGCCGATAAAGGTACAAAATACAAATTTTGGGCAAAAGTGTGTTTTGATATAAATTAAAACATCAAACCGCCACCTATTTTAAATATACGTACTCGAATGGTATGGACTATGCGTTGTGTGCGTAGTCCATGCAGGCAATAACAATTCCATTTTTAACATTCATTAAAAAATTTGTGGTAAATTTCGAGAATTTAGGATTCAAAAATTGATTGAGCGAGTACTCTAGTTAACTATTTTTATTTATTTATTTATTTATTTATTACATTCAGCAGTGTAGCAGACAAAAGCCAATCTGCAAATGCAGTAAATTTAAGAACAGGAAAGAACGATTTATGGAAGGAAGTCCGATTTTAATACAGAAGGAAACCGAAATACTCGGAAATACTTGTCATTGATTGTCTTAGTTATTTTCGTTATTTTCGTTTTGTCACAGAAACTTTGCCAGTCAAAGTTGTTATGACAATCTCGGCAATTGAAGGAGAACCAGTTGAATGGAGTCCCGAGCTTGATGACCGAAGCAGTGCGCTTTTTAGACATTATACCATGCTAATATGCAATGAGGTAATTATACGATGATTAAAGTATTTTTTCTTAGTCTTCCTTTATTTATCATGAATAGATTGAAAACTGAGTAGAAATAGTACTCTCTGTTGCCTTGTTTTCAGATATCGTTTTAAACGGAAGTCAGAAATCTAATTGATTTCTTCTTGATATCTTTGAAAGAGGTTACAAATATGTACATATTAAAAAGTACTCTATTTAGGTCGTAGTCACATTCCTCTATTTGGTCTTTGCAAGTATATTTACATCGTAGAAAATACCTCCTAGTCTAAACTGCATTTTACTATAAACTCCATGTTCTTCACCATAGCTGTGATATTCATCGAACAGGAAAAGGCTTCTAAAAGCGTTTTCATCTCATAAACCTTTTAGTAAAGATCTGCAATAGTTTTTGAAATAATACAGATGAGTAGAGCAAAATATACCTTATAAGCTGAACTTTATATGTCGCAAGTGATTCTATCGCAAAATGTCGGATTTTTTATTTATTTATATTTAGATGAACCAACTGGATTTTCAAGACGCGGATAGTGAAATATATCCGACCTGTGATGTCATTAGATTTACCAGCGGAAGTATTGTTGCCGATTGCCAGCTGATGATGAGCCCAGAGACTACACTTCAACCTGCAGAAGTACAAGATATCATCCAATCTGCCATTGAAAATGATACATTAGGGCTCATTACAATAAAAAATGGGACATTGGGTGTCACCCGTAAGTAATAGACCTAACTTTATGCGTGGCTCGCCAGATTATCACATCATTTACATATCAGCTCATAAGCTCAGTTACATACAGAAGAGGGTGTTTAAGAACTGTTTAGTTAAACGAACATTTATATCTGAAATAGTGAGGTAGGTATAAGATAACTTTTGAATTACGGTAAAAGCATCAAGTTTGTCATATTACACCATAAAGAAATTTATAACGTTCTCTACTAACAATCTAACATGTCTATATTACTTTTTAAAAAATAACCTTTTTCTTAATTTTAATGACTGCTTCCTCACTACTTCAAAGATAAACATTTGTTTAGTTAAACGATTGTTAAATATCTTTTTGGAATACGGACCATAATATTCATGACAAAGGTCAAAGTCTGACAAACATCGACTGCCCTAACTAGTCTGGTCCGTTCGGCAAACTCATGGGTAACTCTATGTGTATACCAACTCATGCATGTATGTCCTACAGTGCTTTGTTTAAATTGGTCCACTCAGGCATGGCATATTATTTACATAGATTTACGACTGAGTTTCGCTAACGGACCCCTGGATTGCAACACAACCAACTTGTAATATCCAAAAAGCATTTATACTAGCCAGAGTTAGAAAAGAAAAACGCCACTCGCCAAGCGAACCTGGATACTTCAATGAAGCATGATGTTGGCCGATAATCACAATGGATATGGTTCAAACTCCATCCATTAGAGCCAGTGTTTTGTGTCTTTGGACGAGGCACTTTATCTACCCGGGGGCGCTTATATAGCAACTGGTTCATTCACTGACATTTTGATTGATATAGCCAATAAAACAATCCCCAAGTCGTCTTCAATAGCTTATAGCAAACACAAGCCATGGTTTAATGCCGAATGTAAAGTTGGTATTGATTGTCGCAAAAGTGCGTAACATATTTTTTAAAAATCGACCAATGAAGATCAACTTAAGAAAATATCAAAGAACCCAAGCTAAGGCTCGTCGCATTATTAAAAAAAGTAAACGGGAGTCTTGGAGCAATATGTATCCAAGTTAAATTCTAGAACTCCTGTTAAAAAAGCTTGGGATATGGTTAGGAAAATAAGTGGGAAACAGTTGAATAATACCACTTTTCATCTAGATAAATCTGATGGTAGTAAATGTACAGAAGCGCAGGATATTGCCAATTTATTGGCAGATGAATTTGAACACAATTCTTCAAGCAATCATTATACTCGGACATTTCAAAGATTTAAAAATACTGCTGAAAAACAGAAATTAAATTAGATTTTTCATCCAATAATGCAGAGGAGTATAATGTCCATTTAACATGATAGAGCTTAATGACTCTCTTAGTAAATGTCATGATACTGCTACTCAACCTGATGAAATTCATTATCAATTTCTTAAGCACCTTGATATTTTCAGTAATATATGGGAGTCTGGGATGTTCCCAAATGTATGGCGTGAAGCTACAATTATTCCTGTTCCGAAGCCAGGGAAAGATGCGACCAAGGCAACGAATTATCATCCAATCTCCCTAACCAGCTGTTTATGTAAGACCATGGAAAGGATGATTAATGCTCGTCTTGTTTGGTTCTTGGAAAGTAATGGACTGATATCTAAGTGTCAAAGTGGTTTCCGGCAGGGTCGTAGTACTATTAACCAACTTGTTCGTCTTGAATCTTTTATTCGTAATGGTTTTGTTAGAGGACATCATGTTGTGTCAGTATTCTTTGATCTAGAGAAGGCCTATGATACTACTTGGAAATATGGTATTTAGAAGGATTTGCCTAATTTAGGACTAAGAGGTAAAATGCCTTTGTTTATTAAGAATTTTTTGACAAATCTTTTTTTTAGGGTTCGTTGGGAACAGTCTTATCAGAAAAACATAATCAAGAGATGGGTGTTCCACAGGGTAGCATTCTCTCGGTTACTCTATTTCTTTTGAAAATTAATAGTATTGCCAAAGTGGTCAATACAGGAATGGAGAGGTCATTGTTTGTAGATGATTTCTCCATTTCCTATTCCTAATCAAATATGGCTACTATAGAAAGACAAATGCAAAATTGCCTGAAAAAGATTCAACAGTGGGCAGATGAAAATGGTTTCTGTTTCTCTAAAACTAAAACTGTTTGTATGCATTTTTGCAACAAAAGACGTCTTCACCTTGACCCAGAACTAAAATTGAATGGTTCTCCTATTCCTGTCGTTTCACAGACTAAATTCTTAGGCTTAATATTTGACAGTAAATTGAACTTCAAAGCTCATATTGACTACTTTCGGAAGAGATGTCAAAAAGCTCTGAATCTTTTAAAGGTAGTTTCAAAGAGACTGGGGTCCCGGGACTGGGGTGCAGATCGCTCATTCTTGCTTCGCCTTTATAGATCACTTGTGAGATCAAAATTGGATTATGGATGCATTGTTTGTTGTTCTGCTCGTAAGTCATATTTGAAAAAGCTTGAACCTATTCAGAATCAAGGTCTTCGACTATGCTTGGGCGCTTTTCGTACCTCTCCTATGCAAAGCTTATATGTCGAAGCTAATGAACCTCCGTTACATCTAAGATGGAAAAAATTAGCTCTTCAATGTGCTCTAAAACTTAAAAGTAATGCTGATATCCCAACATATGATATCAGCATTACTTTTCGCCTAAATTTAACAACTTCTATACTAGTAAACCTAATGCTATTCCATCTTTTGGAATCCGTATAAAAGAGGGTTTTTCACAGGTGTGTCCAAATGCTGTTAACATTGCTTCATTTGATTTTCCTATTAGTCCTCCTTGGACAAATGTTGAACTGGATATTGACCTAACTTTATGTCAATATAAGAAGGGTCTAACTGATGATCTTGTTTTTCAAGCTAAATTTGATGATCTTAGACATAAATATCATCAACATCGAGCTATTTTTACAGATGGGTCTAAGGTTTTGGAAAGGGCTGCTGCAGCTGCTTTAAGTCGGCGTGATCAACGCCAGATTAGGTTACCTGATAATGCTTCTATTTTCACTGCTGAATTGCAGGCACTTAAGTTGGCCTTAGAATTAGCTGAAATTTCCAATGAGAGTCATTTCATTATATTTACTGATTCACTATCTAGTCTTATGGCTTTGAAAGGCAGAGAGTGTCGTCATCTCTATATTGCTGAGCTGTTGGAAGTATTCTTCAATTTATCTCAATTGAATAAATCCGTTGTTTTAGCTTGGATTCCGAGTCACATTGGTATTCAAGGCAATGAAAAGGTTAATGTATTGGCGAAAGAAGCCCTTAATATGAATGAAACAAACATTGAGATCCCCTTTACAGATTTTAAGGCTTCAGTTAATAGATACATCAGAAATAGGTGGCAAATGCTGTGGGATTCATTTCCTAATAATAAAATGCATGCTTTTCAACCAACTGTTGGAGCTGCTGGCAGTTCAGGTTTGATTGGACGAAGGGACGAGATTGTATTAGCGCAATGTCATATTGGTCATACTTATATGACCCATAGTTATTTGCTTAGAGGTGAGCCAGTCCCTCGGTGTATTTCCTTGTGATTGTTCTCTTTCTGTGAAACATGTATTACTTGAGTGCGTTGGTTATGCACTTCGTAGAAAATATTATAGCGTCCCAGATTTGAAAACATTATTTCAAGATATTAGGCCCCTTCAGGTGATAAATTTCCTGAAGGAGGCTGATCTGTTTAAATATTGTTAACTTTTTAAAAATGTTGTGATTAGAATTTACTATGGTGTATGTTTCATAAAGGTTTTGAATTTAAAAGGTTAGATGTTTTTTATCTTAATTACACGATATGACACAATTGTGTTGAGTTTTAATACTCACTCACTCACTCGCTCACTCATATAGCAACTGGCCGTAGGGTTGCCCATTGTACCTTCGAAACTTGTCTTTCGGTGATAGACCAGGGTCAAAAGGTGACAAAAGGTAAAAAGCGGGGTCCTTGGGTAAACAAATAGCGTTTATTAGGTTTCTCCCAAAATCAGTAAGCTTTCAGATTGTACATTTGTTTCCAAAACAGAATTGGATTAATTTGCACTATTTCCGTAATTTCAACGACACGCCCCAAGTACTGTCATCAATCGTTGGTGTGGTGGGGGTTTAATAAACTGTGGGTCTTTGAGGAGGGGGTCCATTTATAATTCGCTTGACACTAACCACCCAGGACCAATGTGAGAACTGACGTCCAGTCTAACAGTGAATCCCGGATTTTATAGCGACTACGGAATAAAGCGCAACCTGTAGACGAGGGCACAGCCTGGGAGCTAGCAGACATTGCAACACATCTCGAGTACAACGGTTTGAGTGATAAATATGAAGGCGGGACAGCCTAACAGAGACCCTGAACGTGATTCCAAGTCATGCGAAGGAGGGGTATTTAAAGAGGGGGATTAAACAAACGATTGTACACGGGTCAATTTTTACAGTTATCCATTCGTGTTTGAAACATAGGCCCGTTATTGTCTAAACCATTAAGGATTCAGGAAAAAGTGCAGTTGTAAATCTGCAGCCTAAATTTTCGCAAAAAAAGTTCTGGATAAGACAAGAAAATCAAAAGGGTCATTTCATGATACAGTGGTGTAAATAAACACTGCTTTGATGGGATACAAAATGGTGCAAAATTGTTGGTTGAAGCTCATGGATTTAAATAAAGAATAGTTTGAGTGTCTCAAATGCTTCGAAAAAAGAGGCACTTGCATGGGGGCCTGTGTCCGTTATCGGATTCATTGAAACGGTAAATGCCGGGGAAGGTAACTCAGTTCCCCTGTACGGATAGTGGCGTTATTTATTTAAGGTTGTTTTACTTATATAATTAATTTTTGTTTTAAACCTCTTAGCCAGTAATGCATGTGAAGAGGGAGTATGATGGCGGACAAGAATGCAGTGCGTGTTTGGATTAAGATGTTGGGATAGGTTACGAATGCAAATGTGATACTAATTTAGTAGATACAATACGAGCCAGACACTGGCTTGTCTGCATCTAGTAGTTCAATTTAGAATTAAGTAAACTGTAATTACTTCAACCACTTACCTCCCAAGCGGAACACAAAATTGATGTAAAACTAAACTTTATTTAGGTATAATCTTGTTTTTTTGTGTAGTCTGCAAAGAATGAGGAGGCAATAGGGATTACTCTGGTCGTGTGTTTGTGTGTGTTGTGTGTGTGTGGTGTGTGTGTGTGGGTGTGGTGTGTGTGTGTGCTGTGTGTGGTGTGTGTGTGTCGTGGTCAAAATTGTTCACCCTTAATATTGCATGCCATATGTGTTCCGAAAGGGCTACGTGATGTCACTTGGTGGTGGAAAGGGGGGGCGGGGGGGGTGACATTGTTGATGACCCCTCATGTGACCTTGGTGACCTCATGTGACCTTTGGTCCCATTCACAAACCTCGACGCGGACGCCCACCCGCCGGTCGGGGAACGTGAAGTGATTTTGATATTTGATGGTGTTTGTTTGTGTGTTTTCGTTTTGTTTGTTTTACATTTCTCAAACCCCCTAAAATGAATTCCACCCCAAACCCACTGGAACATTAGATTAAAGTAAAAACAAAATCTATCGAATTTGTTGCCAAGTATCTTATAGGAACTTCCGGTGTGGCTAAACTTGTTAAGTTGTTGATGATCGTTGATCGTCCACACCAACACAAATTCCCACATGGCCCCAGAAACTCGAAAATGGGGTTGCAAATACGATTTCTCTGATATCATTGAAATGGACGTTATGTCCACTCGTAGGGCTGATTGTATTATTATCCTTTTGCGGCGTTTTTACGTTTTAAGAGGAATTTCCTGGAATGTTTCCAATATAAAAGAATCTCCAATCGACAGTCTGCATGAAAGTTTAATCGGCTGAAGTGCAACGGGGAAATATTCAGCGAAACAGACATAGAATGGTGTTTTGTTTTAAACATTCAAATGATAATAATATTTTTGTTGTTGAAGATGTCCTTAAACCTACATGACGTTTTTCAACTCTCTCTGACTTTACAGCTACGACAAATTCGTATCGGCGATCGATCCAGTTGGGAACGATTAGTGCAATTTGCTACTAGCCTTAATAGCAGTCATGGTGTTATACCTATTATCACGGGAGCGTTATAAGAAGAACCTTTATGCCAGAACAAGTGCATCCTCATCTGAAACCCTCTCTAATCCTTCAAACTCTGGCCACAATGTAAACAGTCGGGATAGGCTTGACCTTGGTAGCGAAGATTTGTTAAGTTTTTCTAACGACAGTGTGTCAAGCATTGGGTCTGACGGCGGTTCTTTGACGAAATCTGAAAGGGAACAAATGCGCAACATTTCCAGAGCTATGAAACGGATGACTGACAATGCTGTAAGTTTCATTAAATGCTGTAAGTTACATTACTATGTTTTCTTAACATGCTGAAGTTTGAATCTTACTCAGTAGATATTTTTGACCGGCCAATGAAATCCCCTTTTTAGAAAGAAGAAAGAGTGTTGGGATCCCAGTATTCCATGGACAATGTATTTGAATACGGAATAAAACTGCCAACTCGTTGTAACATCATCCTAGTGGTTGAATTCGTTTCCCATTGAAATACTAGCTCGTCTACAGTGTCAAGGTGTGAAGCCCAAATGTCCTTTATACAGTGTGAGTCAAAAAGAATAGGACCGTGATTGATTATTTTTTATAAAAAAACGAATCAAGCTTGATGAAAAAAGTTTTACATATTCAAAACAAGCATGTTCTTCTGCTCATTAGAAAAAAGAACCACCGAAATTCATCATTCCTAACCATTGTTATGCCTGTTCTGCCGAGAGAACCCATTTATCCAGCTGTCCATGGAATGCTGCATGCTTTGAATATGTGGGAGTATGGGCAATGACTGGGTTATTGAAATGTGAATGCGATTTAAACCCGCGAGTTTCAAAAACATATTAGCATGGTCTGCATAAACAAAAATAATGAATAAAATAACAAATCTGAAGGTATTTTCAAAACTAACTTGGCATCTTGGTGGAAAGGTATTATGTATCATGGCCCTCCATATCTCTGAACCTCAACGAGTCTGCAAGCAAGTTTCAACAATAAAAGTTTGTTGTACATCTGGATATGGAGGGCCATGATACCTCATACCTTTCCACCAAGATGCCAAGTTAGTTTTGAAAATACCTTCAGATTTGTTATTTTATTCATTATTATTGATTTTGTGCACCCATGCTAATCTGTTTTTGAAACTCGCGGGTTTAAATCTCATTTACAGTTCAATGACCCAGTCATTTCCCAGGTACTCACACATTCAGCATTCCGTAGACAGCTGGATAAATGGGTTCTTTCGGCAGAACAGGCATGACAATGGTTAGGAATGATGAATTTCGGTGGTTCTTTTTTTCTAATGAGCGGAAGAACATGCTTGTTTCGAATATGTAAAACTTTTTATATCAAGCTCAATTAGTTTTTTGATAAATAAAATAATCAATCACGGTCGTATTCTTTTTGACTCACACTGTAGAGAGAGTTACGGCAGCTGTTGCAGATTGAAACAAAATTAACCTGGGCATAGTTCATTACAGCCATTGTACGTCTAAATTCGCACAATCAATTGTACCATACGTCGCATACGCAGTCGCACTAAAGAGTGACGCAATTAAAAAAGAACCCATTTTTACCACCATTTTGACATACTTCCAGAAGCTAATTTAGGGTTTTCTGGTAATATTACTAAACTTTTCGGTAGTCTAATGGTGAAACAATATTTTTTAAAAATATGCAAGAATAAGTTTGTTATGCTCATTTTAACAAAATGGCAGAAACTTAATTTTGTCCACGGGTTTGGCATATTGACAATTGCTATATGACGTACCATAATACGGTATTGTAATGCGCCGAGGAGAAATGTCAATAATTATTTTTTTAAATAATGGAACACTTCAAACAACGTTGCGTATTCATATAGGACACTTTAAAGATTGCGCTCCTCGTAGTACTTAAGATTAGGCATACTTTATATGTGAATTAGGGCGATATCATCATGGACATAGGAGATAAGAAGACCTACAACACGCTAAATTCAAATTCACGTTGCCGCATTTTGTTATTAAATCACATCATGATCCCATTTACCGGCTTAAGGTAATACAATAATCACCCTCTCAGCAGGAGAGCTTCCAAGGCATCACTTATGGTCTACACGAATAAACTTCTTCGTAACAATTACAAATGAAGAGCGCCGCTCATTACTCTCATTACTGAATGGTGACGTCATACTTGTGATACAGCTTGGGGAGATTCTGCAATGTGTGTTCACGACGTTCGAGAGACTTCTTAGACCTTAGGTGGTCAAAAATATATGCGCAATGATAATGGGAAAATCCGGGATGGTCTCGGCTATTGGAAGTTGAAAACAAAATTCAAATCAGACTTTCCGTTGGTGAATGTT
>JAMKCH010049970.1:0-11482 GCA_023653785.1 Ophioderma brevispina
TAAACAAGAAGACCTCAAAATTGTGGTACTTGAACGAATTATGATAGCATTTATACAAGCAAATAGTGGTTGTCGCTTTTAAAAAAAACCGCATGAAATAAGTGCAAAGTCGGTTTTGTGGTAGCAAAGTCCATGCCGACAGTTGGAACCTTTCTGATTGGTTGAACATCTGGAGAAGTCATAGCAACTCGGACAATTAAGTTCCCGATACAGGCCAAATTTAAATGTTGGCGTCTTTACCGTACACTGATAAAACAATTCAGCGCTTTCAAATAACAACGTAAGTTTTATTCTTTTGTTTTTCTTCCTTTTAACTGTTTTTGTTTTTTTGTGTTATTTCTTTGGTTTTCGTTTACTTATTCAGGAGGATCAAACGAATATAAAAAATAATTTTAAATATTGTTTATGAAATTTGTTTAAGTAAATAACTCACATATGACACGATAGAGTATTGAAGAACAAATAACCTAGAGAGAGTAGAGGTCGGAAGAAGGAAATGAAGGAAATTGTATTTATCACATTCTTTTTTTTTAATTTTGTTTGGATATTCCGCGCAACCGTACGCATAATACTACTCCGCTCGTCGCTTATAAGGAACTGATGCTTTGCGCACGAGTGCGCCGGTAATCCGCCGGTGGATTCCCTGCCTCCGTGCGCGGAAATACTCTCCACACCGTCGCTTATAGGTAACTGAGGTTTCAGCGTCATCGAGTGCGCAGGTATCCTCCAGTGGATTTCCGCGCACGGACGCAAAAATACTCCACCGTCGCGGAAATACTCCACCGTCGATTATAGGGAACGGGGGTTTGGTGCGCAGGTAATCCTCCGTGGAATATTACCGCGCACGGACGCACGAAATACCCACCGTCCTTATAAGGAACGGAATGTTTAGCGCCAAGGTTGATGGATTCTCTTATATAGGCCTATAGGTCTATGTGTTCAAATTTATTTATACACCTCGTGCGCTGATACTCCGACTTGTGGATTTTCTGCGACCACCGTGCGCATTTATTCCACTAGTGGATGGAAAACGTTTGCGTAGGGGTCCGCAGAAGATCACTGGTGGATACCTACCTTACAACCTTGTAATTACCCAATAAGCAATACTCTGCTAGCATGCACCCTAGCAGATGCCATCATAGACACCCGCTTTAAAAATACCCAACTTTATACTACTGGGGCTTTCTTGCTTTGATAGGGGTGGAATTAACTATTTTTCTAAATGATTACCTACAGCAGATCTACACTCGTCTGCTCCAAACTACACAATTAATAGAAGACATCGTGGGGGTATAACTTACATGTCAGAAAGAAGTTTGTCACCTTCCTTTGCTCAGCCAAGAAACTGATACATATTACACTTTCCATCGTATGCTACGCACACACAAAAAATACCTGGTAGGAACACGCAGAGTACATCTTCACTTTTTTATCATTGATTTTCCCCCAATCCATTATCTAGCTCCCCTTTTTCCTCTCTCTCTCATCCCTCTCTCTTCTGTCCTCCAATTTCCCTCGAGGTAGTCAGATCTTCTTTGTCAACCCACCAGAGGCTCTGTATCCTGTCCTGGCTGACCTTGGTTCCTCTCGGTCCAACCCCGGAGTGGCATGTCCATTTGATACAGTTTTGACAATGCTCGATCCTCGAGTACGAGTTCCCCGAGCTGCCGATGTCAATTTTGGCAGAAGCCCCCCTGTGCCCTCAAGCTCTTCCAAGCTTAAAAACATACTGCAGCAGAATCAGCTAGAGAATCCTTGTATTGCAACTATTACAAAAACACATTGGATACATTGAGGAGACTTAGCCAATTGCACATGGTGGGGGACAGAGGCACATTACAATTTTGACCTGGTTTGATTTAAACCACAGATAAGCCCTGGGATTGCTGCATGGGATGCTGAGTTCTCATGATGCTCACTCTAAACTTTAAGCATTTATTAAGGCCAGCCTTCTCCAGCAACATCAATATCCGTAGGAAATGTCCACAGCTTACTGATTGTAATACTTTGGTGGAGAGTTTAGCTTAAAAGACCTTTTGTTATAAACTTAGTTTTGTAACTTCCATTTTACAAGCTGATTTTGAGCTCTAAGTCAAACTTCCTCATATTTTTTCTTCCCATTAAGATGGCCAACACCACATATAAACTATGTAAAAGATGAAATTTATCCAAATGGTGTACAAAATGATCTTGAGTATACATGTATTTGAATTCACGCCAAGTTTGTATCTACTGTGCCACAAGAGAGTTTAAAATTTTCACAGATTGTTACAAATTTAAATGATAATTCATATTCTTAGAGTCAGCACGGGAAAGATTTGAAATGAGTCCTAACAGGCTAGTCTGCATCTGGAAATTTGAGGTCGATTTTTTTACCAGGCGGTTTAATTATAAGTGTGAGTGGTTCATCCAGGAAACAGGAACTTAAGAATGTTGAATCTGCCACCTTAGGATATATGCAATGCCTGGGTAATGTAGAGACATAAGTAAGGGAAAGAGTTCCATATGTACCCCCCCTTTGAAATCGTTACAGGAAACAAGTTCTTTTTATTTATGGCCTTACACTATCAAATACCAATAATGCCCATGATATACCGTGCCGTCGCAGCGTGCGACTGCCAAATCGCTAGTTGAAAAAAACACTCGCAGCATTTGTCAAACGCTTCCAGCGTCAAAGTCGCTTGGAGCGTCTGAGCGATTGAGTTGAAATCAAGTCAACTGGCTTGCGTGGGGTTGCGTCAAGGAGCTTGGGTATATGCCTAGCGACTTTCAATAGATATCGGCAGTCGTGTTTCCAATAAGCGACGGAAGTGATGTCATAAAAAATCGTACGCTCCCTGCGACTGGTAGTATATCATGGGCATAAACTCTAAGGCAAAAATTTACACAAGAATTTGTTACATGTCGAAGTTCGAAGTGGGGTAACATATGAACTCTGCCCAATGAGTCATACAGCAGTTTAATAATCTCTCACCATAGTAGCTTCTGTCAGAGATTATAACAGGAAGTCGGCAGGTTTGCAATGGATTCCCAAATGACCGCAAACATCTCAAAAACTAATGGACCTGAGACTAGGCTTGTTTGAATCATTTGAATGTATTTTACATGCAACTTCCCATAACAATTTTTTTCAAATAATTAATTAAATTTGAAATTTTAAAACAACATTTGAAACAAAATTAGAACTTGGGAGCAGGCCTGTGTGCACTCAGAAGGTTAAGCAAAACATGCTGCCTCATTCAGCGGGTTACAATTTAACCATTATTTCCCCTTAGCAGTATAAATAAGAGGATTCTCATGCAGCAGTGGTTGTTGCTAGAAGCAAGCCTTGGCCTGCAGAAGTTTGCCACAGTGCAGTAAGGAGTTGAAATAAAAACCTGCTGCTGATGTAGCCTAGTAGGATACATTGAACTAGCGGTCACTGGGCCTCCAAAACCCACCAGGCCCATCCCTTGTCAACCACCATGTCCAATAGCTCCATATATGGCTCATCGTGCATTGTCAGTTCAGGGGATCCTCAGCAAGACAAAAGCTTTGCTACAGTTCTTTTCACACAATCAAACTAGCGAGCTATAGAACTCTCAATGTTGACAACCACTTGAGCCCCTTCAAGTGGTTTAGAATTGGCACAATGCCAGTGTGAAATTCTACTGAATTTTGGATGCTAGCTATGCAAGAATGTTTTTGTCGAGGTATGTGACAGGGAAAGGGTGGAAATCAAGGAACACACAGAATGGATGGGTGACTTACATAGCAGGTATGCTTGTGTTTTTTCAAATTTTTAAGTTAACATTTTTATGTAGCATTATTCGATTTGACAGTATATTAACAAAAGTAGGCCTTTTTAATACTGTTTTTTTTTTTTTTTCCAATTTTTATTACCTGTACTTGGTTTGGCAGAGGAGGAGAAAAACATACAGTTATGGTCCACCAAACCCAACCACAAAAGAGATGTACTTGTAACATACATACAACGAGAGTGTGATAATTATTCATTAATTTACAAGAGCACAATATGCTTGGTACCAAGTAATATTTTGGAATCAGAGATGTGACTGGATGATGAAGGCAAATCTCAAATGACCAGGCCAAAGAGTAATTAATGAGGGCATTCATCCAAAAACCAAACATATAGTACCATTATATAATAATGAGAGTTTAATACTGAGAGTTCATAAGCGATTGGGTTTCTCTGGCGTACTGGGTTTCTCTGGCCTAATAGAATGTCTGGCTACGCCCATGATCAAATATGGCAGGTTCTCCAAATTTTACATTACCCGAAAATATACTGGTTGCACCATCTATAATACTCTTTGCATAATTGGAACGCAAAAGTGACTGGGAAACAGGGGTCTAAATGGAGGTCACGAGTCTCGCTCTGTACTTCTTATATAGAAAGTTCAAACAAGAATCCTATTTACATTTCCTTATCTAGTGGGACAATTTAAACAGTTTCCAACCAGTCTGGACCAAAATCGGACCATTCTATTAATTTTACCCCAGGAATGAACCTTGAACTGTTATGAGCCTATTGACCTAAAACTATAACCGTAGATAGAGCAAACTATAAAACCTTTTTTTAACCTTAGAGTCCCAATCAATTTGGTACATTCAGTTAATCAATTCGACCAATCTAATTTTACCCCTGTACAACTGGTGCGCCCTTATTTCTACATGTTCCACTAGTTGATTTTGGTAGACTTTTAATATTGATTTTTTGGACTATTTCACAGTAAATATTAACACCAAATTGTTTCCTGTTGCCAATTTGTGTGGGGTCAAAATCCTAACTTATTGGACTATAATTAGAATGTCCCCTGGCTACGCCCATGACAAATATGGCAGGTTCCCAAATTTACATTACAACTCCAACCATGCGTTCAATATCAAGTCTTATTTAACCTATCTTTTTCAAAACTGTCCTGATTGGGATTCAAGGGTATGGGGGGAACACAGTCATATATAAATGCCCGATTAACTTTTATGTACACTTTTAAAGAAATATGTCATGATTCTGAATTTTGGAAATTTGGTATGGATGGAAGCTTAAGTAACTTGATTACATATAAATCAAAATAAGTTGAAAATTGTCACATTTTTGAGTTTTTTTTTGCCCTTTTAATTTTCCTCCGCCCAATAGCTTCTCGAAAACACGATTCTGAACAAATCCCTCGTCATAAGCAATTGTGACGTCAAGTGATGACCATCCATAACTTTCGTCGTTGTGACCATCATAATCGCAGTGTTGCCAACTTTCCTACTCGAGTGAACTGCCAGGGGGTATGACATGCCATCCGAACAAACACACCACAGCCTGAATTCAAAAATCGGTAAGACAATCAACAATCCGGCGCGACTCGATGCTAGCCCTTTCAAAGACTTAACGGTAGGAGGGCGCTATTTACACGTTCGGACGGGTTTACACTCAGACTTGCCAAGTCTAGGCCTGTTCACAACTATTTAAATCTAAATGACCGTTATGGGAAAATACACTATTTTGCATCGGGTTTAGATCCACTAACCCCGACGGATTTGAAGTCAATAATTATCCTTATTTATATGATTGACTAATAGGTTATTGAACTATGGTTTAGAGGAGATTTTGTAATGCCACTGAGACACGGAGCTAAAAAAAAACCATCGTAAATGCACTTCTCATTTTCCGCGCCCCAATTCCCCATTTTGCCCTCGCCCCAAGCCCAAATCGAGCAGGGTTCGTGTCCTACTACCCACCCCCCCTGTGGAACTTGCGATCGATGTGTTTTTCTATCATAATAATTAAAACCAACAATGAAACCAAATAAAGGTCATTCTGTAACTTATTTTCAAATTTTATTATTACTTTCATTAATCCCTCAATATTACATTATCAGCAATAACATTCGAGTCAACACGATGTTTTGGTCATCACTTTGACTCACGAGGATAGCAAAATTGGGGCGCTAGTTTTTGATCAATGAATGAAGCCGTGCGAAAAATCCGCCCGTTTTCTCCTTCTTATGTCAAAAAAAGCAAAAATTAAAATGCTCTATTTTGTTAATTTTACATCAAATTGTATTATTTTTTCGGGAATCGTGATGTATGTACATATATTTTATGAATGTAGTCAACTTGAGCTTGACAAAAAGCTTGACATAGTTCTTAAGTACCTTTTTTATATTAAATGAAATCTAGGTTGAAAGCTATAATTGCTGTTCGAATTTCTCTGCAAATTGGGGTATGTGGCAGCGTGATGTGCGGCCAACCCGGAAGCACAAATAAGTTCTTAACCAAACGTCACAATTATTTGTAATTGGTCGGGTAGCGTGCGCCTATACCGCGCTTTAACTTGCATAATACTTGCAATGCGTTCGGTTGCCTGAGAAATTCTGACAGCGTTATAAGGACTTTAAAAAGCTGTGATTGGAATTTTCAAAGCTCACACAAGGGCCAACCGAGCAAAAAAAAAAAAAAAAATCTCAGATTGGTACACCAGTATGGAGAAATGGTGTCTTCAAATTTAATCAATTATAAACAACTTTGGGATTCCGAAAGAGATTCAAAGTATGACTGTTATCATATAGTCAGTATTACTATTACTATACTCTTAAACGAGAATTACGAATTAATTAAGCGATGCGCTGCGCAGCATTATTGCGCCTTGCTACCAAACGTGCTTAGGCGCAGTCTAAACCCATGAAATCTCGCGCGATTTAAGACACAGCGCTTGAGTAACGAACAAAACAAATCTTTCAACACTGATACACAATACTGGTCGTATAACCGACATAACCAGGCACTCCTTGCGAGACTGGTGTTGAGTTTATTGATTCTTTGTACTTCTAGGTTTTATGAATATAACTTAGTAATTTGGTCTAAATATAGTCAGATATATAATTTTTTCTGCATAATGGTAGACTTTAGACAGCATGAATACATTTTTTTTTTAAATGCGTTTTTTTTAAAGAAATTTTGTTGTTTGTTATTCTTCCCCTGAATTTTAGGGTCAGTTCACTTGTACATAAATGATAACACCATTTGGATTAGGGTAGGTTGTACAACAGAGAAACCATTTATTTTTGTGACTTCCACGATCTACTTTAACTCTATCCCTCTGTAAAACCGAACCTTTCTGCCACACACGCTTGCAACCAGGAATTAGAATGCGTGCACTCTCTTCATTATACGGCACTAAAATGGAATGCACCTCTTGCATGAATATCTTTTGCGAGTTACACCACGTCTGATATACATGTCTGTCGCTTGCTCTCTCATTGCCATTTCCTACCAATATCCAAGTTTAGAACAAGACTTTTATGAAAAGCATATGGAAATCTGGCTTACTATTTTGGGAGGGCTGATTTACTCATGGACCCATGGTATGATCAATTTCCACATTTTTTATTTGTCTTATTTTTTACTGTGAGCTACAATTTGACTTTTATGTGGACAGAATAAATGCAAAGGCCACTGATAAAAGATAGAAGAACATGATTGCCAAAAATAACAAATTGTTTTTCAAGTATGTGAGGCAATTATCCTGTAGTTACTTATACTTGTATCCTTCTTAATTTGATTAAACTTGGGAAGTTGTGGTTGTGGGTTTTTGCAATTTGAAGAGGAAAGTCGTGTTTTCTGTTTGTGGAAAAGCGGACACTGAACATCGTTGCCACATACTGAAAGATATTTAATTAGTTTGTAGCCAATTACCATTTTAGACAGCTTGTTAAAGTAACTGAGGTTTCAACTGCAATCACCACTTAAGGTTTTTTTAATCACCTCAACCTGATTCCCAAATCCAGTTGCGCACTCCCAATTCCCAAAAGGGATTAAAAGATCCACTTTTTGGTGATTTTTTGTATGAAAAGTTAAAATATATAGAGAAAATTTACGTGGAAGTCAACGTGTTGATGATGAGATGATAAATGTCCAAAAAAGGATAAGAGTTAGTGGCTTCCATTTTTCTTTTGTCACAGTCCGCCACACCTTCCCCTTATAGATCCTACATACGCCGAGTCGTCGGCGGCTAAACCGACTCCCCATCGGATTTGTAAGGAACTGATGATAGGGTACCTGGTTTTACCCTGGTAGAATTAAAAAGAAGATCTACCTACAAGGCGTCAGCTCTGGATAGCTATGGCGGCCATCCAGCACACATGTTGCCTTGCATGTTGGGCAAGTTGCCCAAATGCCTAGGCCCACCGCCGATAACTTTGGATTGACGTCATGAAGGGCATCCGGTCAATTATCTTTTGCTCCAATAAATCCTCACGCAGTATTGCGAGTGTGAGGTTATCCGGCACCTCGTGTACGGGGACAAAACCGGATTTAAAACTTTGGTCTAACTAAAAATAACCTCCCCTGCATCTACTAATCCAGAAACATACTTCATACCACCCAGACAATTAACCATTTCATAAGTCAGATATATCCTCAGCAATTCTGTCCAATAATTGACAAACTTGATTAAGGAAATCCTACTTCAGAAATGTCACACCATACAAAGGCATTGAAGTTAACCAAAAGCCATTGAATCCTTCTGATCAACATTTATGTGATGATTGCGAAAGACCATACATCAGGCACGACGTGGCGTAAATAGGCGTAATGTTCCTCCCAGACAGTAAGTACACTACTCATGATATCATTTGAATATTGGGGTGAGGAAAGGCAATTAATTGTTGTGACAAGATCTGTTGCTGATAGAGGTGTTAATTATATGCAAAATATTCGAATATAAAAGCAGATAGTATCAATTTTGTATTTTCCTACAGGCAAAAATCAAACCTATGCCATGGGTCAATTTTGAAATTATCATAGCATTAAATTATCTTTGATACTATGTTTCTTATGATAAATAAAATAATTATAAGTGTGAATGGAATTATTTGCACAATTTATGCGGTTATTGAATTACAGGGCAATCAGCACTCACATTACAATGGTTTATCGGATGACACTTCAGGATTAAAGTATGCTGACGATAAAATGAAATGCGGTATTGGACGGGGCAACTTAATGAGCGAAACATTTGCAGGCAAATAATAAATTGAAAATCTTTGTGTTTTGATGGAGTGAAGTTAAGTATGATCAAAAGTTTATCTTACAGGACATGAAGAGATTTTGCATGCACCACATAGTCTAACTCAAATTAAAAAATACCCCAAATGAATAAGGCTATGATCTTTGATTTTACATTTTAAAAACAGAGTGTTTTGGTTAAAGTCCAGATTGGACAATTAACAGTGGCTAAGGGGAATAAAAATATACAAAATTACTCATAAAATAAAACAGAATGTATTAGAATCCAATTAGGATTTTTGCATAGGTTTATTCTTTTTTAAAAAAAAAAAAAAAAAAACAGAAGTGGTTATGATCACCCACCGAATCTCTTAATGTCCTTTAAAGGTAGGTGGCTGAGTTTTTTTTTTTCATATTTATAGTGCATGGAGACATACCACCAAAAAGACTTGATTCCCATTTTGAACCAAATTGCAGCAAAAATGTGTATCACAATGATGAATTAACAGTTATGCGTGGTTCATGGTGTGGTCAGAAACATTTTGGAACCAGTTTTAACCCCTTGAGGTCTATCAGCCAATTTTATTAGTTACACAATTATTGTTGTATGATATATTTAGCCAAGAGAATGATGATAAATGCTTTAAATTGCTTGTTACAGATGTATAGAAGGTTCATGCTTTGGCTCATACATGATTAGAACCAATCAAAGATTACGTAAAAGTCGTGACATCTGGGGATTCTATTTTCTAAAGAACAGTTTTTAGGCCCTGAAATGTTACTGATATGAGAAAAATATAAGCTTCCTCTGATACCCAAATCTCACAATTTACTATGATGAGGAAAGGATGTGAACGTGGGGGGCAAAAGTTGTCGATTGAGTGACCATCTTTAAAGGGATACACAATTTTGTAAATAGGATACCTCATTTTTCGAAAACACTGAGGTTTTGGCATGTCTGCATTGCTTTTACCCTCACCTGAAATGAAGAATGAATAAGCCTAAAGCAATTTCTCGTGTTTGTAAAGCTAGGATTTTTTTAACTAAAACCACTATCCGGAGTCATTTATTCAATGGCTTAGGTGGAAAACTGAAAAACATATGACAATACAAAAGAGTGTGAAATTTACCCTGTCAACCATCCAAACCTGGTCAAGCATGTAATTCTATAAACTCTTATTTATGTTATCCTTGCTAATTATGGTTTCAAATTACTAGTGTATGTACATTTACATGTAATACCAAGATCTTAAATAAATTGAAGGGAAAGACTAGAAATGCACCAAGCTGACTTTGAATTGAAACTACGTTCCGAGTCGCTATTATAATATTCTTGGTGAAACATGTGTTCAATGTTCAATGACACTTCCCAATCTATCATTTCAGCTTATTTAAGGAATTTTCTAATTTGCTGGAAATATCCAAAGAGAATGAGGACAGTCCAGAAAGGAACATCCTCCCCCCCCCCCCCAATTTTTTTTTTTAACAAACCTAGGGTTTTGTGCAGATTTGGAATTGTGATAATTGTATTAGATCACACATTAAGCGAATAAGCAGAAGCTGAATACACCATCATTTAGAGAATAAAAGATAGGATTTGTTGTTTTGCCTATCTAATATCGTGTCCTATTGGATGGGCAGTCCAATATTTGAGTAGTGGATGCCGGCGCAGCGGTATCCACTACGATAAAAAATATTGGACTGCCATCCAATATGACACATATAGATAGGCCAAAACAACAAAATCCTATCTTTTATTCTCATTCTTATTGGTTTTGGTGTTTAATCACTGAAAATAGATTTTGCATAATATTAGTTTAAAAAAAAAAAAAAAAAAAAAAATTTATTCACCGCTGTAAAAATTGAACCAAACCGTACTACCTGCGTGCATTGCGTAACCTTAGACACGCGCGCGTAAACACTGAGCGCGACGCACTATATTAAGATCGTCTCCTATAAGATAGGCAACAACCAATGTATGCGTGTTTGCTTACTAAATCCCGCCCACTGAATAAGAATATGTAAATAAGATCATTAAGATGATGAATACAAGTTTCTGTGTGCATGCATAGAAAATTCAAGCACGGCTTTTCCATGGGGGACGATAGCAAAACAGTTTTGGTTTACTGTTTACTGTTTGTAAAATAAACCTTGAAACCTTCTCAGTAGGTTTTAACAACCGATCAAGTGCAAATTGAGAGAAACCCATATCTTAAACATCTCCTGTCTCCTTAAATGTTAGTCAACAAGGTTACCTAAATTAACTTGTATTAGGTTAAATTTCAGCTTCTACTTGAAATTTTTGGATTTAATCTTAAATATTCCATCTTTCTAAACAGGCAAAGTAATTCAGATGTCTATAAAAATTGTGTCTTATTTTTAATCATCAGTTGAATTGCCGCATATGTACAAGGAAAGTGAGTTGTCACTCTTGATCAATAAGGGGCTAGCCAATTCCTGAAATTATTAGTAACAACAAACA
>JAMKCH010049971.1:0-14275 GCA_023653785.1 Ophioderma brevispina
CCAAACAAAAAGATATTGAACACTACACACAAAAAAAGGTTTCAAGTATGTGGCCAAAGTCAGACTTTTTGTGGGCCGCAGCTATAGCTGGCAACTTCAATTGGAACCAAACTTCTGTCATAGGTGCACAATTGGATCCGTCATATGTTGATGAGGTCAAAAGTCATGTTGAAAGGTTCAAAGGTCATGTGAGGTCACGTGAAAAATGGGCTTAAAAATGTAAATGCATCTAAATTGAAAAACTGAAGTCAATTGAACCAAACTTTTGTCCTAGGTGCACCATGCGATCCTCATATGTTGATGAGATCAAAGGTCACGTGCCAGTGTCAAAGGTCATGGTGGGGCCCCACAGCTTATATTTTTGATATAGCGAGAAAAAGCCGCGAACGCCAAAAATTCTAGTTTGGACAGTTTTCTTTCATGAAAATATTTTAATTTTGGGCTTCACTATCTCTATAATGAAAAATGCCAACAAACAAGAAAGTTCGTGCCTGTCTTGTTTTTCTGGATCATGGTTTGTGAATCCTGTTACATGTTTACTGTACTAAACTTGTACACGCGGCATTTTGGAGCCCTCTAAAAATGAGCCATAACTTGAAAATGAAAAGCCATGAATCTCGGGTTTTGACGGAGTGATGAGAGAAGTAAATATTTTTTAATAAAGTATATAATAATATTCTAAAAGGTTACAAAATATTTGTAATAATATAAACGAAATAAAGAAAGTACGGGCACTCATTGAGAATGTGGTCTGCAGTCTGTGATGGGAGCCACATGGAGGTGGAGATGGTCGCAGCCCCCATCTGTGCATATTGCTGTTGAAACGACTGATTCCTGTGCGGAATCCAGTTCCAAGGTAACCCATTCCTTGCATGGAAGATTGCTACGGTGGCGTTCGGTGCGATAGTGAATTGCGTCTGTTCTCAGGGATCTTGCCAGGCAGGTTCATGTCTGTAAGAATGTTGAATGGGGAGCTGGAAAGGGGGGGGGCAGTTCAGCGGCGTGGTGACAGAAAGGTCGATGAGAGCGCGCTCTGTCTGCCGAGTTGGGGTGATTCTGTACGTATTATGCAGCAGGTGCTCTGTTGTCAACAGAGCCTGTTCACCAGTTTTTGGGTGTGGTGTCTCTCTGAAGCAGTAGGTTTGGGGCCCAATGCCTGAAGCACTGGAAGAAACTCCGATAAGTACAGAAGGCCAAGCAAGTTATGGTTCTCATGGTCTCGTGCGTACGGTGCCAGCTTTTTTGTGTAGCTATTGCACCATGCTGGGCGCATACTCAGCAGTACTGTAGACTAGAAGCCAGGGCGGTGGGTGATAGAGTGGATGGACTAGCACCCCAGTACAGGTGCGTAGCAAGCCCAGTGTTTCCGAGGGGCAATTTCCGGTGGGCTGCAACAAATTCCCGATCACAAGCAAAGAATCCGAAAAGGCTTGATTTAACATGAATATCCATGTTTTATTTCTGATTTCCCCTCAAGATTTTTTTCAGAGGGGCATCTGCCCCCTCTTCCCCCAAATGGCTATGCCACTGCCACTGAAGATTTAAAGCAAGGCGCACAGGAGGTATCCTCGAAGATACCTTTGCACTCACTAACTCAAAGATGCTGCCTAGCAAGCTTCACTCCTAGAATAAGTTGGTGTAGGATTATATGGCAGAGACTCCATTGAAGTTGATTTGGAGATGGCAATGAGCCTCTTTGGTGTAAAGATGAAAGGCCAGTAGTGGTGGTCTTGGCTTCACGCAGCTTGAGTCTCAGGTCTTGAGATATGCTGAAGTAGGGCCATATCTGCCAGTAAGTGTACTACATGAAAACTGGTTGGAATAATCAAATATTGGTGCAAATTGTACAGATGGGGTTTTGGGTGGTGAAGGTTTCTATCTACAAGAAGAAAACTTTATATACTTAAATAGGTCATCTCCCGTTAAAGGTGACAGGAGATTTTTGTAGGATACAAATTTCTATAAAAAAAATTGCACTTGATTGGTGTAGAACAACTACTAAAACGTTCAAAGGTTATGGCAAACAAGTAAAAAAAGAAAACAAAAACTATGTTTTGGCACTTACCTGCTATTGTAAATGTCTCAAGAAAAGCATACTTTAATTTTTCTGATAAATCATCATCTCAATGATCTTGTTAAAAACGATGGCGTATTTGGCATTACTCACTTAGATGAGCGATACATTTAAAGACCTATTCAGTGATTTGAAAATATTGAAATTTGAGGAATAGCTTCAAAGTGAAGGATAAGTCTATAGAATTCTCATAAGTTACCTTTACAAGCTGTAGAATGACAGCAAGGGAAAGAATACGGCAGTGTTCCAAGATACGCTTCTCCATTCAATTACGTGTTGGAGTAAGTGTCCGTTCGGACAGGAATGAACTAAAATCTCCGATTCTGTCCGTATAGGTGATTCGGCTGACATTGCAGGGTATGTTAGGATACCTTGTACTTGTTACATACATGCAAAAATTGATTTGATGATTTTGATTTTTTCGATTTGCTGATTTAGCAACGCTGATAGTGTCTTAATAAGCTTTAAATTATGAAAAAAACAGGTTCGAAAAAAATGGGCGCATCTTTCATGAAATGTCCTTGGTTTCTTTAATAAGGAACACAATGTTTTGTTGCTCTGACACAATGGGAGTTAACGTAACCTGACACATCTGAGACTTTTTCTGACACACTCATGAATTCGGAAACCTATAACCGGAATAAACCTGTGCTTTATTCCGTTAAAGGTTTCCAACTTCATAAGTGCGTCCTGAAAAAAGTGCGTCAGATGGGTCATGTTACAGAAACTCTCGGTACACAAACATACAGGAAATACAAGCAGCTTGTCAGCATGCCCCGATTAACCCTCTGTATTGTTGGAACTTTGCTAGCATGAGCAGTCCACTTGATACCGTCTCCTTACCTGCAACCAACCTGAACATTACTAAGGCTTTGCTACATGAGTAACCCATATAGCAAATCTTTATTTACCAATCACCCTGAATGTCGCCTGGACTTTCTACATAAGGCCTTGCTACATGGCAATCATGTTTGAAGCAGTTGTTGCACACTTTCAGGATCTGGTACAGAAGCGTGTTACCTTTTCCAGTGCACTTTATCCGTATTCATCATTCCATATAGAGCTGACATGCTTAATCAGAGCTTTGACAAAATGTGATAATTTTTTTTAATAAAATTAATTGGTTTTATTTACAATTTGGATTGTGCTTATAGGCCATTAAACGCATTTTAAAACATATTACATATCACTTCCAAGTTAGCCATTGTAAATAAGCCGGATATACTAGAGGGTTATAGCATAATGATAAATAATTTTGCCTTCTTGGCTAACTACAATCGGTTTCAAAAATTGTTGGACCACTTATGTGCAGATTTGGTTCCCGCCCCCTCATTGCAATGTTGCATGATCCCGGCACACTTGAGCAATCTCTCACCATATTATTTTCACACTGATTGGGAGGGATGGGGAGGGGGAAAAAGAAGCTTATAGTTACAATGCTTGTCAAGCCTATTATCTCCTTCACAGCTGCCAATATTAACAGGTTTTCCAAGGACTTATGAACACGATTTATCCAAAGGTCGAAAAAATCATGTACAAATTCCAAAAACGCTCAATAATCAGAACGGTTTAAGTTAAGAATACCATTTTTTTTCATGGGGTGAAATGAAGATCATATTACACAAGGTAAAATCGAATGCTTGTACTGTCAATTTTTAAGCATTAAGTTTGAAATTTAAAAAATCATAATAATCAATAACATATACAAACAATTGCAAGTTAAAAGTACACGAAAAAATTACTGAATAAGACATGACCGAAAGCAACAAAACGTGCAGTCCACACACAGACAACACACAGCCACACATACGCCCACGCACACGCCTCCCGCACACACATACGCCGCACACACACGCGCCTCCCACCCACAACACACCAAAACATGAAAGATTTTCATATAGGCACCTTTTAACAACGCAAACTACTGAATAAAACATGACCAAAAGCACACCACAGTATATTCCAGCCACACTCGTGCGCGAATACCCATACAAACACAATACGCATGCACCTTGTGGGAGAGCGTGGCTAGCGGTTTGGGTGCTTGCCCTGGCGCAAATTTACCATCAAAAATTCCCGGGTTCGAATCCCGTTGGGGTCGTGGCACTTGCTTGGGATTTATTCGGTTATAATCTGGAATTTGATCTGTATACCAGCTATTGATTAAATACAGGATACCACTCTCCTCCCGTTCACTTGGAATTGGGCAATGATCATGAAGCATGCCGTCCTTCGGAGTTGGACGTTAAGACCGTCTGGTCCCGGTGTCCAGAATCCAACTGTACAAAGTACATCGCAGTCAGTGTCGAATAGAGTAGGGTGTAACCCCTGACTGTCCCAATCCCCCCCAAAGCCTCAAATAGCGGCATGTTAGGAGCGTCCGTATCATGGATTACACGCGGCCCCGGATCAGCACACTAGCTGAAAAATCCTGACACTAACCACAAAGCCCATTACCAATGACTTGTGGACACTAGCAAACAAAAAAACCAAGCATGCACACGCAGTGCCACCCCACAACATACGCACACACTGACCCACACAAAATATTACGTGCAACAATTTTCCCCCCCCCCCCCCCCCCCTTTCCCCCCCCCACACTCAACCACGCTCATCACACTCCTCCCTAAACACAAAATTTCCATACAACGCACGTTTCCTCTGAGATCAAATGCAGATGAAGATAAATAATAAATGGAATTTTATATCATTTGCATTTGGTCTCTAGAGTGAGGGCTTCGGCCCTTACGACACAATCTGTAAGACATGTAGTCGAATTTTCAAGTTCTACACCACAAAACAAACCAAAAATCTTCCACCATGCCCCCGTTGTTTTGCAGATTTGGTTTTATAATTTACTTTTCAAATATATTTGTGGAGGGATAAACAACACGCCGTCCCTTAGGAAAACTCTGAAGGTAACCGGAGAAAAAATGAAGAAAAAACAAGGAAAAAAAACAAAGAAAGTTTTCATAAGGAGGTGCTCTTTTCTATATGGCACTGCTTAAATGTGGTGCCCTCGAGATCCTCGACACCACCACACTATTCCATCAAAATAGAGAGTCTTATATCAGAAAAAGTCAAAGTTGGCAGAGTTTATAATATATATATATATATATTATATATAAGTAGATCTATTTTCGCTAATATGTCGTTTAGGGGGAAGGATTAATATATCATTAGTTTTTTATAATGAGCGCTTATAGTTATTTAAATTAATTATATTCATATCCTTTGTTATTCTATGATTAGCCTTAATTTGCAGAAATTAATATTCATATCCTTAGGGGAAGGCAATCTTTCTCCCTAACGCCGTAATGAGTGAATATGAAAAGGTCACTTCCCCCTAGCCCAGAGATAGCGATATATATATATATTATATAAGGAGCTCTCTCTACTCTCTCTCTCTCTCTTCTCTCATCTCTCTCTCATCTCTCGCTCACCTCTCTCCTCCTCCTGTCTCCTGTTCCCCCCAACCAACGCCCCCCCCCCCCCGACCCCCCCCCCCAAAGGGACAGATAAGGAGGGAACCAGAGGGCGAAAATGGAAGTGAATGCAAGGCGATAAGGAGCCGGGCGAGGAGGCGACCTAGGAAGAGGCAGGGGTAAGGGGGACGAGGGAGGAGCGCGCAGGTGCATAAAGGAAGAGGCAGATGCTTTTACGGAATCAATCGCGAACAAAGATAACGTTAAGGCGAAAAAGAATGCGCACTACGTCAAACTCTATGTTTAATAAAGAGAATTTCGCCCGATGTAAGAGATAGGGGGTGATATATATCGAGGGTTGACAAACAGAAGACGTAGCTCACTGTTTGTGATTTGAGGTTTTCGTACCAAAAAAATCTGTATACACCTACCGATTCTGAAAATCCATGAAGCCTTAACTCAGCCTAACTTCCTATTGCATAAAGCACAATAACACTTCACCACATCTCATGTGGCACACTTGTTACTAACAGAAAGCCTTAACTCTGAATAGCGACCTTCTGATGGTAACTGTATTTGTCAACAATGAGCTTTAGGCTTCATAGCTGCACAATTGCCAGAATTGCAACAGCTTTTTAGCTCCTTCCCACTTATATTATGATTTCTTTTACAAACATTCCAAAGGGATGAACATGCTTAACATCTGATTGAAATAATGTGTCAATCATAGGCATGATTGCAGATGTAACTCACAGATTACCGTTTTTCGTTACCAATCAGAAGACGTAACCTTCAGCACTTAAAAGAAATATTAAAGAAATTCTTTAATTCTGCTGTTCATATTAAAAATTGTTTGTGTGTTTACTAAGTTTATATATGTTTGCTTACAGCACCATATACAAGCTTTATGAGATGTTTTACATTTTGAGTAATGAAATACAATTTGCTTAGTAGAAAATATTAACATACATTTCTCAAAATTAGTATTTTTGAGTTTTAAGGCTTTCTGATTGTCAACCTCGATATATATATCATATATAATTATATATATATATCTCAGACAATATAATTCTAATATATAGATATATATAATATATAACACTCTACACAGTGGTATATTAGGGAGCAGTTGACTAATTCATTACTATAATGAGCTCTTATGTTATTTAAATTATTAAGATCATATCCTTTGTTAATCTAGTGGATTACCCTTCCTTTGCATACGTAATATCATATCCTTGCCGGAATAAACCGCAATTCTAAAGGAAACGTTAGGGAGACTGTAAACGTCTCCCTAACGTATTCCTTAGTACATAATAACAAAGATCAGTGTCCCCCAAAGGTGTCGATATAGGGTTATATGAATATATATATAATATATGACTATATCTATTTAGTGAAAATATATAACATATCAAGAAAAGAGAGTAAAAAAAAAATATAATTTTTCCTCCGATGGAAAGTTGGATTCGAACCCATTAACAAAGGATTAATAGACCTAATAACTTCACTAGACCAGAGTAACAACTCGACGTAATGAATACAATAAAAAAATCTGTGACATAACTCTTGCCGATTATGTCATCTCAAACTCAGTTTAAATTACCAATTCAAGCTTAAAATTGCTAAGCTTTCGGTCAACAACAGTATAACACGACATAATAGAGAGTAATAACTCTAAATATTTCAATAGACTCGAAATAGATCAATTGCATCGGTCTACAGAAAAGTAAAAAGATTATATAGTATTTTTTAATTCTTTCTTGGTAGACCGTTGATTACCCATAATGCAATCCTGATCGATCGCCCTTTTTAAATATTGGGCTTAAGTTTACAATCGAAACACATACAACATGGTAGTGTAGTGGCAAATCCATTTGGCTTTGAAACCATTGCTTTCATAAATTGAAGTTTCTTTAAGTTCGATCCATATTGTCTTATTTTTTTTGTGTCAACCAAATCACTCTCCGTTAATAATTTTAGATACACTATTTTTCTAACTCCATTTTATATACTTTAAAAATTTGGTATTGTCTTTCACACGTTTCGTCTCTGAGATTTCTGAGATAGAACACCGTCAGCTCTCAATACATACCTACCCCCCCCAACACACACCTGTTGCCATACACACAAATATTCCGCATACTAATTTAATGCAAAAACAATGTATTATGTAAGTTATAGAAATTAAGTTTATCTTACATACAGTTGATTGATCACGTTGAGTATTTGATCCTTTCTCCTTTGGCTCAATCTAATCCCTTTCTAGTCTTTATCCTACTTACTGCGGCATAATCCCCCTCTCAAACAACTTGCGCCAAATATCTACACTACGCACATGTGTGGTCAGTGCTTTTAGCCGTGTAGGTGTGTGTGTATATGTCTGAAGTCTTCTTATAAATGCTCATTTTTTATTGTAACATTTGTGGGGGGGGGGTGGTAAATAAGTTTCCTTTTAAATTGATGCGAGTTTTTAACCATCAACTGAAAAAATGCATGTAATGCCCAGAAATTATGATTCTATTTACAAACTGTTATAGTACCCCCCCCCCCCCCCCCCATCATGTTAGGGATGATACCTCCTTCCTTCTCCTGAAAAAAAAATCAACATGTTTATTTTTTTTATTTTTTGCTTTTTTTAATGTTATGAGCAAACATATGCCCCATCATTACGTGATATAACATGATACAATCTTGTTCAAATTGTTGGACCTTTGTGCAGATTTGGTTCCTCCCCCTCATTTCAATGTTGCATGAGCACGACAAACTTGAGCAATCCCGCACCATATTATTTTCAACACTGATTGGGAGGGATGGGGAGGGGGAAGAAGTTATGTTACAATCTTGTCCAGTCTATTATCTCTTCATATCTGCCATATTAACAGGTGTTCCAAGGACTTATGAACAAGATTGTAGCTCACCTCAACCTGTCTTGTACTAGTTTTACTTACCCTATCTACTTCTGCTATATTAGTTGACTAACCTTCTACTATGCTAATTACTGGCAACTAAGCCTGCTAATATGTCCCTATATTAACTTTGAATCATGTCATGGGGGATTGCTGGCCTCGGGTTTCAACATGGGGCCTTAGGAACTGATTTTGTCTCTCACGTATGGCCTTAGGAACGATTTTGGGGTCTCTCAAAGTAGGGCCTTAGAGGAACTGAAATTTTGATGAATTGTTCATGCTTTTGGAATAGAAATTTGGTCTAATTTAGCATATGAACAAAATTATCCAAAAAGAATCTTTAAAGTCACTATCAGTGATTTATACCAAGAGTTCAAAATATTTGAAATTGTCATGAATACTTTAAAGTGAATCGGATAAGTCTTAGAATTCTTGTAATTTACTTTTCCCACTGAATAATTATATCAGAAAGGAAGAAACGCCAATGTTCCAATAAGGACAATTCTCCTTCAATTATGTGTGGTAGTAAGTGTCCGTACGGACAGTAATGACTAAAATTTCGATTTTGTCCTTATAAGTTGCTTCTGGTCCTATTATTTGCAGGTTTTTAGAATACCTGTACTTGTTACAATATGCAAATCTGCTTTTGATTTTTTTTTTTTATTTTCTGATTTGAGCAAATCACACTATGAAGTGCCTTTAAGACGGCTTGTGGCCGTTTTAACTACCTGACCCCGGGCCTACCCTCGCCGCGCGGCGCGTTCATCACGTTATTTTTTTGCCCATTGGATTACACCGCTTTTATTCCGTCATGCATGCATTAAAGTGCATACGGAATTAAGCGTGTAATCCAATGGCAAAATTAACAGTGACGTGCCGCGCCGCGCCGTGAGTAAACGGCAAAAGCCCTATTTTGTTTTATTTTTTTGGGGGGGGGGGGGTTTTTTTTAAGACTGAATTACAACAGGCCCTTAAGAACTGCTGGAATGTCCACACATACCTGTACATCTTTCCTATGTTAGTGCCAGAGTGTAAAGGTGCATGTTCCGATTTATGTACATGTGTGTTCTCTACTGGTATTAGAGCCTGGTACTTGCACATAGCCCCCATCAAATACCGTGGGGAACATACTTGCGGTTTTGTTGGTCGACGCAATAATGCATGTTGCAAAGCCTATTCATACTTTTCTAATATGATGGTTAACCAACTAAAACGGCGTTTTTTGTTTATATCATGGGAATGAAGTGGATTTTAGTTCCTCAAATGTCAGGACGACAATTGAGAAAAATACGCCTTTCATCTGATATCAAATCGGTACTACTTCCGTGTAAATAAGGGGGGTCCCAAAGCCGATCGTAACACCACCTTTACTACACATACCCCTTCCAACTTACACTTCCCAATCCCTATCAATCACTGTTGGGGGCATTGGAACCCTGAGGCGATGACAATACCTCAATAACATTGGGGGGTGACAGGGAACAGTTCTCCGATAATTGGTCAAAATGTTCAACAATTTTGCAAAATTGTAGGTTTTATGAGCAGCTGTTCTAAAGTCTCATTTATTTGTACAAACCAGACAGATTTTTTTGAACATCTCATTTATTATGACAGAACCATACTAAAACACAAATTATGCAACGGCACCACACTTTTGACAACTAATTGTTACTGACTTCATTCTGTGGTAAATTTTAACAAAATTTAATTTGCAGGCCAATATGATTTTTCTTGAAAGCTAGTTAACACATCTTCTCTAATGGGGATTGACATTATAGAGGTCGCCCTAACATACAAATCCGATCTTTGTAAGCCTAATATGACAAGATTCCATGCAATGCAATTTTTCTGATTTTTTGCAGAGATAATAGCTCTTGCATACCCCTACCTTATCGTTGTCAAAATTTGGGTGTCGCCACTGCTTAAAATTGCTCTAAAAAAAAAGAGACAGGTTGCATGGGGTCCAAAACAGCTGTGCAGAACAAAACAAAAAAATAGTCTACCAGCAACCCATTTGGAAACTGATTTGGATTATTTGTTTCACTAACTAACATCATCTCATCTCATTCGAACAGATAAGGATGTTTGTGGGCATTGGCACTCCCATCCGCTCTACATCAAAGCAACCTCAAAAGGTTTTTTTGTGGTTTGTGTCTGTATTGCTGTAATCAGTTTTGATTCGTTGGGTGAGTTGCTGTAATGGAATAGGCTTGTCCTGGCCCGGGGCCACTTCTTCAAATGACAAGGGGGATCATCCGTGTCCAAACAATCATAAAAAGCACCCTAACTACGTATTTTCGAAGCTTGAATTTTCGCCCCAAAACGTATCAGCGCGATTAGCTACCCTAAACAGTACTTGATGGTAATTTGCGCCCCTAAACAAGTGTGTCAGTAGCGGCAAGTATTGCATACCCTAAACAAGTGGGGGGGGAGCTTGCAATCTTCAACTTTCCACATTGCACATTTTCATGCAATTTGATAGAAGTAATTTTGAAATTGTGTATGATCTCACTTATAGCAAAATATAGGTATGATAATGGACTTATTAAAAGTAAACAGACTTGGTGGGTTACAGTGGTCAGGATTCATATACATGTAGTAAGTGGCGCGGGAGGAGGTGCCGCTCTCTCTCGCGCGAAGCGCGTAAACCCATACAAGCATGTTTTGCTTTTCGAAACACTTTTCTCTCTGCAATGTGATAAAACAATTTGATATTTGTAGTGGTTACAGCAATATTAGCAGCACATTTTTTGAAGATCGCCCCCAATTTTCCAAAAGTTGATATTTTGCACAGTTACATTGGTATTGTCCTAGGAACGATCCTTCGACGAGAATGCTCAAAAATGCGTATTTATCACAAAATAAGCGATTTTTGTAATTAGATTGGGATCCCAGATTGCACCTAACGGCAGAGCTTGACATGCTACTTTTAGTCCGTCATGAATGAAATAGTGCCACCTCGAGAAAATAACCTCTAACTTGACTTGGAAGTTGCCCGAACCAATAAACCAACTAAATGGATGATCGTAGACACGTACATGGCGCTTTTCCCGGCTATTTCACTTGGAAAGGCCGTTTCCAGCAGCCGTTGTATTATGATCGGGGATCCCCGATAATAATTATCTTTGTACAAATTCCTTCGTTTGTGACAATAGACATTTTCGAGCTTTAACCATTCACGGTATAGTTTCCTAGCCAGTTTAATGCCAATCGTGTAAAAATCTCCAAATTTTTGAAATTGGGGGAGCTCTTCAACAAATGTGCTAATATTGCTTGTAAACTTTAAATCATATAGGCCAATGATCGACGATATAACGGACGGTAAATATAGTGTCTGCCGGTAAGGTTTTTTTGCACTAATCGAAAATTAAGGGTGTTCATGGAGAGTTCATAAGGCGGCACGAGGTGGGTTGCGGAAACCTTGGGTATTTAGTTTTGAAAACCTTTTTCTATGGGTCCTATAGGACCCGTGGAGAATTGCATTTAGAGAACGTTATTTCGGCACTTATTCCCGCATTGCAGCACGCGATAATCCGGCCGAATCCGCGCAATTATGCACACGGATTATGTCCCAAAAGTTAATTTTAAGGAAATTATAAACCTAGAATTGCCTGACATTTAAATAAATTATGAGTTTTTTAATGTTGCTAAAACATAGTCCAGTTTTCATGGGTAAGTGATATAGAACATTTTGGTAGCCCTATACGACATAATCAGGCATCACAAAATGAGTCGTCATTTCTCACTCTCAAACAAATAGTCCTGTGTACTAAAAATCACATGTATGGTATCTTCCCGAGCCGCAGTGCGGAACATTTGAAAATTTAGGGATTTGAAAGACAGGTTTGAAGGCAAGTACAGACTCCAGAACACTTTTAAATTTGTGTTTTTTTTTGTTAATGCGAATGAATATGGACCTAATGCGTAATCCTCGATTTAGAAAATTAACCCTTTTCTTGAATTTTTTGGGGATTTTAGACCCTTTTCACTTTACATACGTCCCGTGCCTGGTCCTGAAAAAAATACCCTTTTACGTGAATTCTTGGACACGGATTATACCCCCTTTCTATGAAGACTGACCCCCCCCCTCCCCCGGGCCTGGCTGCCCCAGTTCGGAAGATGTTATCCAGTTCTTAAATGTTTCTTTATGTGCTTGAATAATGTTAAGCAGTGGGTGGCAGTTTGGTAACTTGAAAATAAGGAGGACATGCAAGAGCTATCACCATGTAAAATAAAAAAAATCTGTGCCAAGAACCTTGTATATAGGCCTTCAAAGGTTCATGACAGGCACATGTTATAGCGCCCTATATTGCCCAATCTGCATTAGAGATCTGCATTGTTATAGTGTCCTCTGTTGCCCAATCTACATAGAGATCTGCATGTTATAGGGGCCTCGATTGCCCATCTGCATAGAGGATCTGCATGTATAGCGTCCTCTATTGTCCAATCTGCATAGAGATCGTGGAAACTAATTTTAAAAAATCATGTTTGCTGGCAATTGAATTATAAAATCACACAGGCTGTGCTGTTTGGAACTAATCCAATATCAAAATGGATCAAAACTGTCCCTCTTGAATTACTTCTGTTGTTATTGTGGTTTTGTTGTATTAAATGAGACTTTCAAAACTGCTGTGACTTGAATGTGTGATACAGTCACTTTTCGTATTGCTTTGTCAGATGTTAGGAGAATGTAGACTAGAAACAAAACTGAAATAGACCAAATAACTTTGAGGGGAACAACAGGTAAGTGGGCCCCAAAGTAACTAGAGAAATTAAGGATTAGATGCAGTTATAAACTTAATAGGACTAAGACTGAAGGGAAATCAAAAAGCACACATAGTGGACAAACTGGTGATGGAGTTATTATTGTAATGAAGCCTTGGAGCAATATGGCTGTAGCGTAGCAGATAGTGTTCTGACTGTGAAAAACGTTGCTAATCTAGTTACATTGTATAATTAGTCTCCAATGCTGTTAGGCAAATTGCCATTATATAATACTAGATAAGTTCATTAGTATACTGATTATATGAAATTTCTACACAGTGTATATTTGAACAGTTTATGAACTCATTTTGCCTCATACCACAGCTGTAATGCTGCATGTGAGGATAAAAGTTAATAGCCGACATTTTTTTAAGTGGTGCTCCTTTCATGAATGCACGCTGACCTCAAATTTGAATATGCGATCATTCAATTTGAATATGCATCCATGCATTATCAAATGATACAATGTCTATGCATGCATTGTGGATTGAGCAAAAAAAACTTTTTGGGGTTTTTTGTTAAATGTTCCAACCACAAAATGGATAATTTTAAAGGGGGTTAGATCAACTTTTTGAAGTCCCGCACCCTTAATAAATCCTGGGTATGGCAGGGCCCTGATAATATCTTGTGTAAAATTCACTTGACTACTCCTAAATGTGTAGAATATATTATTCTATAAAAGGTGCATTTGTAAGACTGTAGGTAAAATTGGAACAGTGTGTTTTCACATTAAAAATTTACTCATTTTTTTCTAGCTTTGGCCATCCTTCGACGGTCTGTCTCTTGATTCACAAGATGTTGATCGAATATGTTTCCTTGGAAAGTTGGTAGTAGTCATAAGCAGGAGGTCATGATGTTTTCATGTTCAAACAGTCTTGTCCAGTACCATTAGGTTCATCCCAATCCATTGCATGATGCTGTTGTTGTATGTAGCCAGGTTGTGAGATTGTTGCCATTCTGAACGTAGACTGATTCTGCTGGACCAAGTGATTTTCTGTTTGGAAAAACTTTTTAGTGTCTTTTTAATGTTACGGAGTCTTGTTCCAAAAGGATGTTTGGTCTCTCTGTATCATTAGACCATTAAATATAGGATATGTTCACGT